>CM055281.1:18243792-18460607 GCA_029237695.1 Conchocele bisecta | reverse complement strand
GGAAGGCCTCGTCCAGTATTTCCCCGACTTTTCCAAGTTTATATCCCCGATAAATTCAACAAAATGGCCATTCATTCCTTATAATTCCAGCATTTTAAACGATTCATCTAGAAAATTTGTTTATTTATTTTCCGTTTTCTTAAGAATTATTTTAACTGGGTCTCATGGTTACGGAAAGTAGTTCGGCGTGGGAGTTTACTGGGATATAAATTTTGGACAGAGACTTGCTTCGGACCAATCAAATGTTAGGGAATTGTGTAAATATTTTTGTGCTGGAATTATTCAAACATATTCTATATTCAATCATATCTGATGATTTTGAACGTCTAACGAGGTCATAGTAGCTTATTAAACATATACATAAAACACATGTTCGATTGGCATATGGAGACTTGAAACAAATCATATCAGAGATGAAAATCTCATTCAAAAAGTATTTAAAAAATCCGCTCTCCCGCGCCGCTTTCAACAAACTCCGAGTCTGAGAACGAAAGTGCATTTGTTATGGCCTAATAATCATAATTTATCCCGTCAACACAGTGCGTATGAGCCGTGAAACATGATGCCGTGAAACATATCCTGTCAAAACGACCTAATCACTGGGTATTAATATGTGCGGTTCGATTCTCCCATTTTGACGATGCGGCTGGGGTTATTTTTTTGCATTTTAAAGCTATTTGTAGTGTTGACAGGATAAATAGAATAGTAGGTTAGTGCGGTGAATGGGGAAAAAATATCTGGCGCGGCACGGAAACGGGATGGGACCGGCAGAGCCAGAATTGTTTTCCCATTCACGGCACTAATCTACTGTTCTCTATTTAATTGTAGATTTGATCGTATTTCTAATCCAACTGTATACTAATTCAACTACTGTCTGTTACAAGTTTTCCTGCCGACGAACTTTTGGCAACTAAACTCATTAAATCTAGACAATAATTAAATGTACGTACTTTTCCACCAATAACAAAAATAATTTTTTGTTTGATGAAATTCCATCGAATATTGATTTAATAGCGAACAAAAACATTTTCCTATGGGAATTTAACGTGTGGGGAAAAGAGGCGGACATGTGGGGGATGAGTAAGAAACGAAAACAAATTGTAAATTGACTCAGAAACCTGGCTAGATAGCTTGAAAATGATGTAACAAAGAAAACAAAAGTTAAATGTTGAAAATCGGTCACAAATAAAAAATATGTTAAAACCATTCTATTTTTAGCCTCCATGTTAAATTCCCATAGGAAAATCGTTTTTCGCAATAAAATCAATATTTGACGGAATTTCATAAAATAATTTTTTTTTGGGGAAGATGACTTTTTTGTTATTGATGAAAAAGTACTTATTTTTTAAATATTCTTTGGATGTAATGTGTGTAATGGCCAAAAGTTCGTCGGCAGCAAAACATGGAACAGACAGTAGTTTCTATAGTATTGTGTCTGTTTGGTTGATATTTGAAGTAATCTGTGGATGTGACTGGAGAAATGCTTATGAGTCTTGCGACCAGTGTAGATCCAGATCAGCCTGTGCATCCGCACAGTCTGGTCAGGATCTGCACTGTTCGCCATTTCATCAATGAAACACCTGTTTCTAACAAGCAATATAGATTATTATCAGGCTACAATAGTGTGTTATTTGATCAGGAGCTACACTGGTCATAAATCCCATAAGCCCCATTTCTCCAGCCACAGCCACAGTTTAAGTCTATGAAACGAAAAGCCACATATTCAAAGTTCATGATCACGTGGTCAACAACAACAACAACAATTACTGAAACTTCTATTTGTTCCCTCGAATTAACAATTCGTTCCCACGAAATGACAATTCGTTGTCACGAAATGACAATTCGTTACCTCAACTCGACAATTCGTTCCCTCGAATTAACAATTCGTCCCCACGATATAACAAATCGTTCCCACGAATTAACAATTCGTTCCGTGGGAACGAATTGTTATTTTGTGGGAACGAATTGTTAAATTGAGGGAATGAATTGTTATTTCGTGGAACGAATTAAGAAAAAAAAGAATTCCACGTCCCCTGCGAGGCTCCGTAACTATCGGTGTTTGCAAACAGTGTAGATCCAGATGAGCCGGCTCGTAACGAGCCGTCTCATCAGGATCTACACTTTCTCCAAGTAAGTTTCACATTTTCAAAGAAAACGTGGGCCTATTGTATTGTACTGGGTTATAAACGGAATACGATGAATGGGCATTATGAATTAATAGAAAATGTAAATATTTACATATATAGAGGGCGAGGTTTCCCCCGTCACTTCCAAATATGGCGGTGTCTGGTTGGGTCGCATTTCAACGTCACGATGGTTTGTCTGTAGTGGAAGTGAAAGTGAATGGGTTTAACGTCCCATCAACAGATAATGTCATGTAGAGACGGGATCACAGTTTAAAGTCTCATCCGACAGACCAGTGAGATGGAAATACTATTTTGTGATGCCTGAGGCGAGGTCACAACCTCCGGATTGGAAGTCATGTGCTCTAACCCCTAAGCCACAACTCAACACTGGGTTTGTCTATAAACGATTACAAGAAATACGTGAAGCGACAGTGGAATAAGGGGGGCTAACTCCCTCCTGGAGTCTCACTCAACTGTAAGTAGAAAAAATACAGTGGGACCTCGCTAAACCGGACACCCAGACAACTTATGTATGCTTAACTATGATGATTGCCCATGCCAAATATATCTAATGATCATGCCGGTTCCTGATTGCAAAGCACATATTTATGTCTTGGAGTGCACGTGTCCGGTTTAGAGAAGTTCCACTGTACATACATTTCCGGACCATTCCGTAAATGTGGATTTGACTGGAGAAATGGGGCTTATGGAATTTGTGTATAATGCCTGATCGAATAGCAGATTCCAGTAGCCTGATAACTATCTATATTGTGTGTTAGAAGCATTGCGGGTGTTTCATTGATGGATCAGACTTATTGATGCTTTTAGGTATATTTAACGTATTTATAGAACAATGGATCGTTACTTCAACCTGTGCATTAATGTGTTATAAGACGGAATACAAACACATATTTCACTTATTTTTCTTCACTTATTCATGCTTTTAGGTATATTTAATGTATGAACCTTGGTCCGTTACGGACGGTGGTGGCGATTGACAGACAGATCCCGACTATCTACACAGCTGTGACTGTAAATCACAACGTCAAACAACATTAACAATCCGCTGACAGGTTTCATTCCAGTGAATCGAGTGTGGTCCTTAGTGTTCACGTCGAAAGTAGTACATATTGAAGAAAGAGTGCGAAACATTTTGAGCTAACCGTTTGTGGTTCAACTGCTGAATTTCGGATTGGAAGTATTAGAAGTACATATACCTTTACTCCTGCAACAACAGTATTGAGAGAATTATCGTTTTACTGCCTGTCACGTATTATAGGAATGAATGGTCTTTTTGTGGAATTTATCGGGGTATAAAGTTGGAAAAGTCGCGGGAATACTGGACGAAGCGATAAAAAATTACAATTTTCGAAAAAACAAAACAAAAACATTTTTTTTTTCTTTTTCAAAAAATGTAATTTTTTAAGGCCTCGTCCAGTATTCCCGCGACTTTTCATTCCAAGTATCCCCGATAAAATTCCACAAAAAGGCCATTCATTCCTTATAATTTGAAATAAATTCATCAAGAAGGAAAATGTGTTTATTTTCAGTTTTCTTAAGAATTATTTTAACTGCGCCTCACGGTTACGGAAAGTAGTTCGGCGTGGGAGTTTACTGGGATATAAATTTTGGACATAGACTTGCTACGGGCCAATCAAATGTTAGGGAATTGTGTAAATATTTTTGTGCTAGAATTATACATACGTGATTGTCAACACCTTGTTTTCTCTTCATATGTTACTGTTCACCAGCTAATTCATTATGAAAATGCTAGTCTGACAGAAAGTATTCAATTCTATATGTATTTTAAATAAATCTAGATGATACAGGTTTCTGTTAAATTATATAGTGGCAATCAATGGTGGAATGTAACCTCCATGGCTGCCGTTGTTCGACACCCCTCACAGCCGTGTTCAAACGTACAGCGCGTGCTTTTGAATTGATGCGGCTGCATAACGCGACGTGTACTGCGGCCCCGGAATATATACATGTAACTATGTGTAAATCACCGAAAGTACCGAAAGTACTGCAGAAATGCTCAGATTGCATGATATTTTCGATGGAAATGTAACAATAACATCCGACCATGTCCAGCCTACGGCCTTGGGGTTCAAACAGTTCGCTCGTGCCACGGCACACGTTTACCTACGGCCTTGGGATTCAAACAGTCCCCTCGTGCCACTGCACACGTTTACCTATGGCCTTGGGGTTCAAACAGTTCCCTTCCCTCGTTTGCCACGGCAAACGTGTACCCACGGTCCTGGACATCATTCGAACCTTATATTTGCGAACAACATCATAATAATCACCTGCTGCCGTCCAGGCTTTCATACGTCACAGAGACGTCAGTGTTGTCATAGCCAAACGTCGCCAAGTCGGCGGCGCCGGCGTCGTAAAATAGCTGATAGTAGTATCCATACTGACACACCTACAATCAGAATGTCACTGTGACGAATACTCTTGCTGCGATCGCGAGTTTGAAAGGCATCGTATGGAAGCGTCCTGTGGCCCGTTTCACTAAACTTATTACGACTAAAATGTTCGTAAGTGCAAAATTATGATAGTCTGTAAATTTCGCATTAATAATGTTTTCTTGAAAACAATTATTGGATTTACATTTATTGAGCATAGGCTGCATATGCAGCCTATGCTCAATAAATGTAAATCCATAAATTGAAAGTTACAGACGATCTCAAATTTGAACTTACGAACATTTTAGTCGTAAGAAGTTTGGTGAAACGGGCCATTGCTAAAATATGTTATCTCTTAATTAGGAGATACTAACTCCAAATAAATAAGTAGATACTAAGTCCTAAGTAGGAGATATTAACTCCTAACTGGGAGTTAATACGTCCTAATTACGAGATACTAAGTCCTAATTAGGAGATACTAACTCCTAATTAGGAGCTACTATCTCATAATTAGGAGCTACTACTCCTAATTAGGACTTAGTAACTCCTAATTAGGACAATTGTCTATAATAGGGACTTTTTTCTAAATTTTATATAGTATTATTATTTCACAACAAAAAATAAAAACAGTTCAAAAATATTTCCTCACTAGTACATGTTATGGCGAAAATACCAAGTCAAATTAGATCCCCTATTTATCACAGTTTCCGATAGCATGTACTTAAATATAACGAATATTTTTAGGAATGTTATCAAATAAAATGGCGCATCGATTTATATATGACATTTACTGTGCATGAAGATATGTGAATTACGTCATCTTTCGACTTCATTTACAGAAACTATCACAGTTTCTGTAATTATCCCGTCAATACAGTGCGTATGTGCCGTGAAACACGGTGCCGTGAAACAGTTTTGATATCCAGTCAATACTATTTTCGCATTTTACAGCCATTTGTAGGTGTTGACGGGATAAATAGAATAGTAGGTTAGTGCCGTGAATGGGAAAAATATCTGGCGCGGCGGACGGAAACGGATGCTCGGCATAGCCTCGCCCATCCCGTTTCCTGAGCCTTGCCAGATATTTTTTCCCATTCACGGCACTAACCTACTATTCTCTATATATATTTCATTGAAAATCGCACTTGTTCTCGGAACAAAATCACATGGCGCGTCTCATATGAGGCTGTGACTGCAGAAATGGGGCACATGGGAATTGTGACCAATGTAGCTAACTCCAGCAGCTTGATAACAATCTATATTGATTGCTAGAAGCATTGGTGTTTCATTGACGGAATGGCGAACAGTGTAGCTCGTGATCAGACTGGGGCGTATGCGCAGGCTTATCTGGATTTACAATGGTCGTACAACCCATGAGCCCAATGTCTCCCAGTCACAGCCACGCATACAGTGGGGTCAGCGTGTAAGTGCACACACGAACGAACACGACAGGTTGGAACCAACCTGTCGTGTTCGTTCGTGTGTGCACTTTGACACGCTGACCCCCACTGTAAGTATCACGACAACGAAATAATGCATTCGTATGGAGCCTCGAAGCGGACGTAGAATTATTTTTATTATTAATTCGTTCCCACGAAATAACAATTGGTTCCCACGAAATAACAATTGGTTCCCTCAATTGAAAAATTCGTTCCCACGAATTAACAATTCATTCCCTCAATTCAACAATTCGTTCCCACGAAATAACAATTCGTTCCCACGGGAACGAATTGTGAATTCGTGGGAACGAATTAATGTTGTTATATCGTGGGAACGAATTGTTAATTCGAGGGAGCGAATTGTTAAATTGAGGGAACGAATTGTTCATTAGTGGGAACGAATTGTTATGTCGTGGGAACGAATTGTTAATTCGACGGAACGTATTGTTAAATTGAGGTAACGAAAAAATCCATGTACCCTGCGGGGATCCATACATTCGTACCAATATTTAGAAATATTCGCGACACAGCTTAGCAGACTGTTATTAAATATGTACGTTACGTACATGAACAAACGTCTTCTGTAAACCAATAATTATGATGTTTCTCCAAACGTCTAAGTAGTTGACGCAAAGTAAACAATTTGTATTTGCAATTCGTAAATCGTACCGACGGTAACATGTAACATGTACATGAGGTACTCGGCGAGCCTCGGAATTCCTACGCGTTTCCTCGCCTTTTTAGATTGTTTTGATATCAAAGACACTAGCATGATATTCTCGATTCATTATAAATATCTGTCACAAGACAAACAACCGACTTACCGCCGTATTTGTGCATGTGCCTTCCTGGAATGCATAGCACGGGTTGTACGAATACATGTATTCATCCGCTGTACTGGCCGCCGGGTTATCTAGAAATCTGAAATTGAAGGGATCAGTGGAGGAAGCGGGATACGTACCTTATTATAGGAATGAATGGCCTTTTTGTGGAATTTATCGGGGTATAAACTTAGAAAAGTCGCGGGAATACTGGACGAAGGCCGGAAGGCCTCGTCCAGTATTCCCGCGACTTTTCCAAGTTTATATCCCCGATAAATTCCAACAAAAAGGCCATCATTCCATTATAATTCCAGCATTTGAAATAAATTCATCAAGAAAATGTGTTTATTTTGACAGACGGCAGCCATTTGTTTACATTGACAGCACTGACAGCGCACCTGTAGAAAGTAGTTCGGCGTGGGAGTTTACTGGGATATAAATTTTGGACAGAGACTTTCTACGGGCCAATCAAATGTTAAGTAATTGTGTAAATATTTTTGTGCTGGAATTATTGACACTTGATCCCAATTATAATGGAGGCAGGTCAAGTAACAAGGTGTATGATCACGTGGTACTAACAACAACAACAAGTACTGAAATTTCCAGAATCCATCTGATTCAAAGTACGTATTCTTTTATAGTGTCCTTACTACGTAACGGATTTTGATGAAATATGGCGCATCAAATGCGTCTTGTTAAGCTGCATTTGGTGGGCTCTATATATTCGCCCAAACTGCTGTCATTTTTGCGAAGAATCGATTTCCGTGTCCCCGACCACCAAATGCAACTCATGAAGACGCGTTTGCTGCGCCATATTTCATCAAAATCAGTTGCATATTAAGGAAAATATCAAATAATAATTACTTTGGAATGGGCGACGCTGTTGTTGTTGTAACCACGTGATCATGCACCTTGAGTACGAATCGATCGAAAAAATCGGACATAAGTACATTATTGATTTAATATGTTCATTTTTACCCAGCGATTCGTACTCAATTTCAATTTATTACACTCAATCCATGTTACATGGTATGACGTATAAGTGAAAACAATGTAATATTAAACGAGGCTGAAACATGAATATCAATATCTTAAATGAGTACAGTGAAACCTCTCTAAACCGGACACCCTGGGAGGTCCCCAGGGTGTCCGGCTTAGAGAGGATTCACTGTAAATCAGCCATTGGATCATTCTGGGCCATAGTTGTGTGCTATGCCATCACGAACAGACATTATCACATGGGATAAATGACCAAGAAACTCATCACAAATAAGATCACATGTGTTTTTCTTGGTGTCCGGTTTAGAGACGTTCCACTGTGTATGTAAATATAAGCATGCGTGACTCATCATGAGAAACATTGATGTTGCCTAGGTTACCAGTGGAATCTCGGATCAGTTGGCGCATTAGCTGTCTGATCTGATAATCCACTGTTCACCAATCACTACGACGTCTAGTGCGGGGCCCGTTTCACTAAATTTCGTACGATAAAAATGTTCGTACGAAGATTTCTATGAATTTGCTTCATACATTAAAGGTACATGCCCACTCAGTAAGCACAAAATGTTCTTTATAGGAATTAAATAAGTGTATAATTATGTCACTATTCCACCAGTGCTAAAAATTACAAGTGCCCGCAAAACATATATAATCATTTAGTAATATTTATTTTAGTGATAGTGACGCGCGGTGGTATCAGGCTATTTTAATATGCAAATGAGGCATGATATTGTTTACTTATTTATACTAATGAAATGCGTCACCTGAAAAAATAATATTTTCGACAGATTATAAAGTATGATCATTGCACATCAAAAAATAAATACAGAGAATAAATAGTAATGTCCGTTAACATTTTAAGAAAACACGGTTATCGCCCCTGTTATCAGTGTGAAATTTTTCGTTTCATATAAAATATATAATAATTCCAATCAGTACGTGGGGTAACGGTGAATGTATGTTTACTTTGCCAGAAAATGGCATACGTACATAATATACAAAAGTATCTGTCTCAATGTATTATAACCTGGTGCGTGGGCATGTACCTTTAACGTGTTTCTCTAATGCTGGCATGTTGTACCTACGGGTTATGTCATTAGATGCAGCCAAAATCGGCTGTCAGAACTATAGTCTGTTTCACGAAAGCTGCCCAAATTGTACGGCCATATAAACAATTCAAAAACCATATTTCTTTGGATAATATTAAATTCAAGGAAAATTTAAGAATGAGCCTTCTTTTTATTTCGTGAAATTTGGTCAAATATTGATTTTATTGCGAAAACAAAATTTCCCTATGTTAAATCCCCATAGACATCTTCACGGAGTGAAGATGTCTGGTGATTTAACAAGGGGAATTTTTTTAGAATTTCAGAAATACTGGACCGATTTTTAAAATTTAACTTTTGTTTTCTTAGTTAGATCATTTCCAATCTATCTAGCTAGGTTTCTGAGTCAATTTCCAAATTTTGTCGTTTTTTGACTCCTCCCACAACTCCTCTACCTTTTTCCCCCATGTTAAATTCCCATAGACAAATCAATTTTTCGTAATAAAATCAATATTTGACCAAATTTCACGAACTAAAAAGAAGGCTCATTCTTAAATTTTCCTTTAATCTAATACTATCGAAACAAATATTGTTTTTGGATTGTTTACATGGCCGTAAAATTTGGGCAGCTTTCGTGAAACAGACTATAATGTTGTTGTGGATTTCAATTTTCCCCTTACGAACATCTTAGTCGTACGAAGTTTAGTGAAGCGAGCCCCAGACTCGTATCATCTTGAGTTGTCCTCCTTTAACTTAGGAGCAAGCGGACAATATTGTCGTGCCACATAAATACGGCCTTTTATGTAGTATATTAAATGTGCATTGGTCACCGGGTATCAATAAGTATACCGTCTGTTCCACGTTTTCCTGCCGACAAACTTTTCGCTTTTAAATTAAATCTAAAAAATATTTAAATGTAAGTACTTTTTCACCAATAACAAAAGTCATCTTCCCCAAAAAAAAAATTATTTTATGAAATTCCGTCAAATATTGATTTTATTTCGAAAAAAAAGATTTTCCTATGGGAATTTAACATGGGGGCTAAAAATAGATTTTTTAAAAATATTTTTTGTTATTTGTTGACCGATTTTCGAAATCTAACTTTTGTTTTCTTAATTACATCATTTTCAAGCTATCTCGCCAGGTTTCGGAGTAAATTTCCAAATGTTTTCGTTTTTTGATCCTTCAGGATGAACAAACGAAAAAATTTGGAAATTGACTCCCCATGTTAAATTCCCATAGGAAAATCGTTTTTTCGCAATAAAATCAATATTTGATGGAATTAAGTCAAACAAAAAAAATTGGGGAGGGTGACTTTTTTGTTATTGATAAAAAAGTACTTACTTTTAAATATTTTTTAGATTTAATGTGTTTAATAGCCAAAAGTTTGTCGGCAGCAAAACGTGGAACAGTAGTTGCTGCCCGACCCATATGTTCATTCGAGTGGGAGGTAACCAATTTCTTCCATTGATCTCTTCACTTATATTATCAATGTACACTTCCGGTTGCGCTAATCTTGTCAATGTTTTTCATCTCCTTTCTTCTGAGTATTTGGTTATTATGCTTGAAATCGAGCAGCTTGATTGCCTGAGCCTGAGCTGCAGCGCAGCTCAGGCTCAGACAATCAAACTGCTTGACTGCGACTTGACATTGTCAATATACGTTCTGAAACGTTGAGAAGCTGGGCACGATTAACGCAGGCGGTTGTGTATATTCACCATGGATAATTCACTCCCGAGCAAATTCAAACTCTAATTTCCTAAATATCTTAGAAGGTACTTGAAAAAGAATGTTACTGTAAATCGCCGAACCACCTGGGAATGATGTATCACCTGCCGATGTCGCCATCCCCATAGCTTATCTTCCACCTCTATTTATTTTCTAACTATGTCAGCAACTACTGGAGAATGCGTATTTATCAGGTAACCTGCCCTGTATTGACCGAACATATGACATATGAATGACTGATAACATATTGTTGTATCAGGCATTGACCTGATATCAACATCCGGGTTACAACAAAGTGAAAACTGTCGTTCCATTGGTCGGTTGACGTCACGTGACGTTACCGAATGACGTCAGTGTAATGACGCAACGTAAACAAGTTCGTGTTCTGTCCATAGAATACGACGTCATCTGATGTCATTTTCGAGCATAAAACGTTACCTGATAAATAGAATACCAGGCAAGTGTATTTTGATATCAAGTTTATCAGGCTCGGCTCGGAAACGGTAGGAATTCCTCGGCAAGCCTCGGAATTCCTACGCGTTTCCTAGCCTTGCCTGATAAACTTTATATCAAAAGACACTAGCCTGGTATGCTCTATGTTATATAGCGCCGATACTCCTGGGAAGATATGTAACTGACGCCGCCCTCGTACCTATAGCTGTCTCGCAGTTATTTCGACAAAAATAGTAAGTTTTATAGGGTTTCTTGAAATAACCCAAAAATTCCACTATATGTGTGAGATGTATGTGTATAATAGTTCAACTGTAATTAAAATGAAAGTGGGTGGGTAAAACGTCCCAGCAACAGAGCAATAGAGATGGGACCACAGTTAAAATCTCATCCGACAGATCAGTCGGCTGGAAATAGTATATTATTTTTCACGCCTAGGGAGAGGATTGAACTCACAACCTCCAGTATTGAAGTCCTATGCCACATTCCCTAGGCCATGGCCAATCTCCCGCCTCGTCTCGCAACTCCACTGTAATTAAAGAACATGGGCACTCCTACGTGCTTCACTTTAAGCAATTTCAAATGATATTTTGTCCGTTAATAATAACGGAAAAAAATATCATTTGAAATTGCTTAAAGTAATAGTCTACTCTTAGACATACACAAGAAAACAGAAAGGAAATAAATATAGCGTATAACTGGTACATAAAGATATTACTTAGATATCAATTTTTGACTAGAAAATGCCTATATTTGCCTACAGCAATAACATACACAGTCCAGGCTGATACGGCGTGTTTTCCAGTCTGATACTGAAACTTCTAGTCTGATACTGCCATTTCTAGTCTGATACCATCGTTACTAGTCTGATACCGCCGTTTCCAGTCCGATACCATGTATCGAGCGCGTATTAAACCAGTTCCTTTGGGCATGCGCATTGCGTATGTTTAATTTATCGGCTGCGTAAATTTTGACAGATGCCGGGAATTTAAATTTGTAGGCTCTGTATTTCATCATTCAATCATGGATAACGGTATATATTTTGATATAGGATTATCACAACTGCCGGATGATTGATATTGAAATTGACATCTAAGTAATCTAAGTAATAAAGACGTTAATACGTGTCTTGTTTGATATCGACCTAGGTATCGTCCCTCGGTAACTTGGTATCGGCCTTCGACCTTCGGTCTCAGGCTGATACCAAGTTACCTCGGGCCGATACCTAGGCCGATATCAAACAAGCCACGTTAACCTCTAAATAATGAAAATACAAAACACATGCAGACATCCTATACAAACGTCTAATCCTATCAAAGTTATCATGTTAACAATTTATGCAAATGTATGCAGATTTTGTTTTCTGTATATGTACTTACAACGGCGTCCCGTCCTTGTTTCCGATGCCACTAAGATCTATCATGCCGCTTCCATCATCAAAGATGCAGCTACACTGGTCACGTGTTACACAATTCTTGGAATCAACACCGCCCAGAAAACTCAGACACGTCAACAGAAAAAGGTGCGCAACTGTTTGTGACACACGTATATCCATAGTTTTGAATAATGTTGTAAAATCCATTGAAGTGTGTTGATGATCTATTGTATGTGTTGAAATAAATGTACTTATTAGATCACAAAAGAAACTGCATTTTATTAATTTTGTTGTAAAATAATAATGTACAGAGTGCGCAATAAATATCACGCGCAATTTGTCGATGTAACGCTATGAGAAAGACGATATGAGTGTTTATCCGTGTATATGCTTATCCGTACGTGTAGATGGTTTGCTTTGTGTACACATATACATGTACACATATATATGTAAAGCACATATTAGTATTAAACTAGAAAGTACTTCCGTAAACGTTGAAAATCAGGGGGCCGTTTCACTAAACTTCGTACGACTAAAATATTCGTATATGCAAAATTATGATTTCACATTAACATTGTCTTTTTTGTAAACACGTATTGTATTTACATTTATTGAGCATAGGCTGCTTGCAGCATGTAAATCCATCAATTGAAATTTCCAAACGATCCTAAATTTGCACTTACGAACATTTTAGTCGTACGAAGTTTAGTGAAACGGGCCCCAGGTGTATACCTTGTGGTGCAGTTTAATTCTATCAGCGGTCAATCAAATATGTGGCTGTGTCTTGAGAAAGGGTGCATATTGAATCTGCGACCACTGTCTGATCAGGGTCTGCACTGTTCGCCATTCACTCAAGAGAAACACACATCACGTTTCTAACAAGGATTGTAGATCCGTATCAAACCTCGGGAGTGCGCTTGCTGATCCGGGGTCCGTTTCACTAAACTTAGTATGACTAAAATGCTCGTAAGTGCAAAATTATGATTAATTAAATTTCACACTAACAACGTTTTCTTGTAAACAATTGATGGATTTACATTTAAATGTCCATCAATTGAAATTTCCAGACGATCCTAACTTTGCACTTACAAACATTTTAGTCGTACGAAGTTTAGTGAAACGGGTCTCAGGAGTTAGAGTGTTCATGGCTATCATAAGACCATTTCTCCCGTCGCGATCACATGTGTATGATTAGTACAATATAATTATAACATTATGAGATTAAATGAATCTCACAATGGTATGTAGATAATGGTCAAAATGTAGGTTGCATGCACCGTGTATGTACATTGGAAAATTAGCCGTTTAAGGCGTTGCCTTTCGATTTTCTTTTTTGCAATACATGACAATATTACGTGTTTCACAACCAATATGTTTTGCATGCAGATATACATGTAGTAGATAATTCTACATGCGAGTCTATAATACTTTTAATGTATCTGCTCTTGTTTGAGCAAGTTTGCCTTATTCATGGGAGAGTAAAAAGTCGTACATCACGTCAAATGTTTCGAACGCGGACTTTAGAGAAGACATGCTCAACGCGGACGTGAATGAAAACATCAATTGGGAAACAGATTTTAAAATATGCAATCAAATAAGTGACATAAACAATGCAATATAACTTTTTATTGTTTGAAGTGGGTGATTACAATGTATTACCACAGTGTAATAACACAAATAATACACTAGTGTAATAAATACTTGGAAAAGTCGCGGGAATATTGATATTTTCCACAAAAAGGCCATTCATTCCTTATAATTCCAGCATTTTAAATAAATTCAACAAGAAAATGTGTTTAATTTCCGTTTTCTTAAGAATTATTTTAACTGCGCCTCACGGTTACGGAAAGTAGTTCGGCGTGGGAGTTTACTGGGATATAAATTTTGGACAGATACTTGCTACGGGCCAATCAAATGTTAGGGAATTGTGTAAATATTTTTGTGCTGAAATTATTATTTATTAAACTCGTTGACTGATTTCATAAGAAAGTCATCATAGCCTCGTTTCTTATGAAATCAGTAAACGCGTTTAATAATAATATTATAAATATCATATTAAATCATCACTGATGTAAGATCCACTATACAATCGAATCTCTTTATACGGAGCCTTATAAGGGACAATTCGAATTCGAATTCGTTAGAACGAAATAATTGAACTCGTTAGATCGAATTGGAATGCGTTAGAACGAATTGAAATGCGTTATAACGAATTATAATTCGTTAGAACGAAATAATAAAGTTTGTCAGAACATTTTTTTCTCTTCTCATGTCCCTTATAAGGCTCCGTATCTTTGAACCGGAGAGAGAGAGAAAAGTTAGTTTTGCTTAATGTTGGTATGTTTGCCATTTACCTCTACTAGCAATGCCTGTTCATGACGGCAATGCCCCCAAACTTGTCTAGAACTAGTCATTGTCTGTTTTACCGTGGTACCTCTCTAAACCGGACACCCTGGGGACCTCCCAGGGTGTCCGGTTTAAAGAGGTTCCACTGTACGTATACATAAGTATGTACATAACAATGAAGCAATCGCAGTAGTGTGGTCCATTATCAATGAATAAGAGTTCAATGTAGTGTAATCTCGGATGTATTCATTACACATAGAAATTAAAAATAATATGTCATCGGGGCCGTTATCTATGATTCACGTGTCGTACGCACGGACACATGTGTAAGTGATCTGTATTTGATATATAATACATACCAATGATACTGGGTGGCCCACAAGATCTTAATACATATTAAAAACGTTGGCATACTTATCGGTGAATGTTTGGGCTATATGACTGATACATATTGCTTTCTGCTTGCAAACGCTTTTTGACGTCATTATGACTATGACGTCACTAGATCATACTCTGGATTGTTCATTGCAGGGAATGTTGTGAAACAGTTGAAAAGCCGTACCATATCCATTCTTTTCCGTGAAAGAGTGACATAAACGATATACTGAACAGATTAAATGCATAAATAATATGTTAGTTACATGTACAATGCCATTAACAGCAAATATTACGCAGATATGTTGCTAAAGTCAACAGCAAACTTCCCACAAGCCGGCGCAATTCAAATTTTAGCGAAATTGAGACGAACTTGCAGCATACAATTCGGTATGAATTTAATTGAATTGTATTGTATGCACTTATACTGGTGGCTGAGACTAGAAAAAAGAGGCGTATGGGTTTTTCGACCAGTTTAGATCCAGATCAGCCTGTGCATCCGCACAGTCTGATCAGGATCTGCACTGTTCGCCATTCCATCAATGGAACAACCGTCATGCTTTCCACAAACTAGACATATTTAAAGTTGTAAATGCAATTCTTCAGCAAGAACGTGCTTTTGTACCATTTTACAGCAGTTTGACAGCGTTACATACAAATGTGTTTTGTTAGATTCTCACCCAGTGACGTCATAATCACCATGGAAACAGTATACTCGCGGTTTTGATAAAATATATATCATTTCCATGTGCCAAATATAATAACCAATATGTATGTCAAAATTTATGAAGATTGAAAGATAATTTCTGGAGATATACAAGTTATAAAAAGTGTCCAAGTCTTTTTGGGCCACCCTGTATATATATATATATATATATATATGTGGGAGAAAACAGTATAACACTAAACAATAACCCTTCGTAGGCATCGGATCCCGAAGGATGCAAGGACGAGAAAATAAGTATATGGTATGGAAAACAAAATCGTTCAACAGTGCTAATACAAATGGAAAAAAAATGAAATCCCAAGCGCTTTCGGCTGTAACAGCCGAAAGCGCTTGGGATTTCATTTTTTTCCATTTGTATTAGCACTGTTGAACGATTTTGTTTTCCATACCATATATATATATATATATATATATATTGGACCAATATGTATTAGTGCACAAACAATAAGTATTTTGGTTCTCAGGGGTTTGCCGAATGTGACGCGGGAGGGCGGGTTTTTTTAATTTACTTTTTTTTTTATAAATGATCAATTCTGTTGTTTTTTCCAACTCGCCAGCCGCATAATATATGTTCTATACCACTATGACATTACTATAACCTCTTTAGACATGAAAAATCACCAGACTTTCGTCAGACATGATTGGGTGTAACATATATTTGCATAGTAGTGTTTTGTATTGATCACGTGGCGAATTTATGATATTGTTTCTCAGTAACGATAAAATGCTCGACGCGCAGACTTTTTTTGGACTCGGCGATATCTGAGAACCAAAGTACTTTTATTAATGGCCTAATGTAGCTGTGACTGGAGAACTGGAACAAATGTATACATGTGGCTGTACTGGAGACATGGGGCTTATCGAATGTGTGGCCAGTGTAGCTCCTGATCAAATAACACACGTCTGTAGCCTGATAGTGATCTATGTTGCTTTGTAGAAAGCATGACGGTTGTTCCATTGATGGAATGGCGAACAGTGCAGATCCTGATCAGACTGTGCGGATGCACAGGCTGATCTGGATCTGAACTGGTCGCAAAACCCATACGCCCCTCTTTTCTAGTCTCAGCCACAAGTATAAGTGTCGATACGGAGGATTTCTTAGGTTCACCACAGGTTCATAGTTATTCCTCGGCATGATTCAAAGCTAATAGTATTACTGTATTGACATTACACATTATATTGACGAAGTTACATGGTTGTATAAAGATCATACTCTTCCCAAAAAAAAATATTTGATGAAATATTGATTTTATTGCGATTTTCAAAATCTAACATTTGTTTTCTTAGTTACATCATTGTCAAGCTATCTCGCCAGGTTTCGGAGTCAATTTCCAAAATGTTTCGTTTTTTCATCCTTCAGGATCAAAAAACTAAATGTTTTGGTAATTGAATCCCCATGTTAAAAATTTGTTCACAATAAAATCAATATTTTATGGAATTTCATCAAATAAAATATTTTGGAACGGTGAATTTTGTGTTATTGTTGAAAAAGTACTTACTTTTAAATATTGTTTAGATTTAATGTGTTTAATAGCCAAAAGTTCGTCGGCAGCAAAACGTGGAACAGACGGTAGTGTGATACAAATGTAAATGTGGCCACTGCAGAAAATCCGGTGTGTGATCAGTACAACTTCAATGTAAGATGATGCGCTTATGCAATAAATGGAATATAACGTTAACGTTCGAGTTAGTATGTATGATATATAATAAATTCCTATACTGTTATTAGAAGAAACAAGGCTATGGCTCTACAACCACAAAAACCCACCTCTCTCTCTCTCTCTCTTGCTCTCTCTCTCTCTCTCTCTCTCTCTCTCTCTCTCTCTTATGCACACTTTCTCCCCCCTCTCTCTCTCTCTCTCTCTCTTTCTCTCTCTCTCTCTCTCGCTCTGTCTCTTTTCTCCTACACTCTGTATCATCTCTCGTCACTCTCTCTAAGATATCTGCCCCTTTCGCCCTCCGCTATCCCATCACTCTTTATCAACTTTCTAACCGGTTCACAACCCAATTCCCATTTCGCGCCAAAATGTTGCGCGAGGACGTGATATTGCGTAACGTGACTTGACAGTCACTCCAGAGTAATCAGTAACTTTAATGACGGGTTCCATCGATAACTCTGTCGGGACTCAAAACCCCAATAATTGAGACACGCCATGCGATTCTGTACCTTCGGACATGTGAGTAATTTCATTAAATATGTTTACAAAATTTACAATATCTTTCACAAATAAAGCCAAAATTTCACAATAATTTCAGTGTACATGCTGAATAAATATTATTCCGCATACACTCTGAACATTTTGTCAACTTCTGACGCCATTTACGGAAATTATAGTACATTTCGTAACCGTATTTCATGAAATTACGCCGCTGTCCGAAGGTACAAAATCGCATATATTATTTTTCATAAACAAAGTCAAAAGATGACAAAATGTGCAGAGTACATGCGAAGGCACATAATCACATGTGTCTCAATTATTATTGGCTCGGAAAATGCTCATTCTACCGGGTAATGCTGTTACATGATCCATTTGCCGGGGAATTGACCTTGACCATGTACTTGTAATTCCCAAAAGTGCGGTTTTGGGGAATGTCCAGAGTCTATATACAAAGTGAATGGATTCAACGTCCTATTGTATGTAATCACGTGACATAGACGCTGTTACATGAGTAATGATTTATCATGATATTTATTAAACGAGTTTACTGAGTTCATAAGAAACGAGGCATAGCCTCGTTTCTTATGAAATCAGTGAACGAGTTTAATAAATATCATAGTATATCAACACAAGTGTAAGATTAAGTTTATTGCATAAGCACATCGTCATACGGTGAAGCTGTATTGATTACCTAGCATGTTTTCTGTAGTGGGCTCATTTGCATATTTCAATGATTACACTATTGTATTATGATTTTTATTACATTGTGTTAGTAAACTGTGGAAGCCCATTTTATGCAAAACATGTATGTTATTCATATGGTCACCCAAAAATGGGTGGCTTGCTGGCTGATTGGGGTTTTACGTCAGTTCATCGACAATAACATATACAGACGGGGATGTACCTACGTGGGGTGGCGCCCCATACGTTCAGCACTGTGAAATTATTATAAAAACTGAAATACAATGTCGTGCTCCAGTGCCCGTATCCCTGGGGGCCGTTTCACTAAACTTCGTATGACTAAAATGTTCGTAAGTGCAAAACTATGACAGTCTGTAAATTTCACATTAACAATGTTGTCTTGTAAATAATTACTGGATTTACATTTATTGAGCATAGGCTGCACATGCAGCCTATGCTCAATAAATGTATATCAATCAATTGAATTGACGATCCTAAGTTTACTCTTACGAACTTTTTAGTCGTACGAAGTCCTGGGGACCGTGTCACTAAACTTCGTACGATAAAAATGTTCTATAAATTAACTTCACACATTAATGTAGTCCACCAATGCTACCATTTTCCACCTACATGTAGGGATCATTAACTCTGAACAAATCCACCTAAGTTTTCCAAAATCGACTGCTAATGCGAACTTTATTATTTATAGGTTTATATTGTACTGTTGTACTTACAAACTTATTATTCGTACGAAGTTTAGTCAAAGGGAACCCATGTATGCATCTCAGTAAGATTCATCGTTAAGACACTCATATTCCCGTCCTGGCTTCCATTAAGATATGCATCCTTAAGGATAGATTCATTGGCAAGCCTTGCCCATCCAGTTTCCTAAGCCTTGCCAGATATATTTTCCCATTCTCGGCTCTAACCTACTAGTCTCTATATATCAGTCAATTGAACCGTTTTATTTGATGAACAATCTTTAAATATGCGTTATATTCAGGTACCTACTATCGGAAACAGTGATAAAAACTGTCCGTTTGGACGCTAGAAAAATTAATTTACATAAACTAAATTAGTAATCATCTATTGAAAAACATGTTTATAATGCTAAAAATTAACTGGCTATATTTACGTTTACCATTCCCCGATTAAAAAATAAATCCCCGATGTTTTTCCAGTCTACTTGTATGTACGAGGGGTGATCAGAAAATACGTGGACTTCTGCAGAAGTCCACGTATTATTTGATCACCCCTCGTACAATTGGCTTCAGAAAGACGCATAAATATACAATCAAACAATTTTTCCTATTCTGTTTCATTACTTTATATGCATGTCTGATACACCGTGCCTTTAAAGAGCGCTATGGAATTCAATTTCGTAATGCCGACGAAACCCAAGTAATTATTCGGAAATGAATCAACCATGAGTTCAAATTGCCTTCAACGTGCGAGGCTGTTTACGATATTTAATTCCATCTGTAAGTTTAATCGGGGATTTTATGCAGCAAATGACACCGGCTTAAGATGTCCGTTTACAGCATTTATTCCATGGTGTGCCTATTACGTCACGAGCTGTAGCGTCGCATATAGCGTACGCCGCATATAGCACAAATGTGAGCGTTATGGGGAGATTTTCAACGCATAAAGCACACGATAACCCATATGCGGCAGCGTGCGTCGCATAAAGCGCACGTCAGCTATATGAGACAGACATATGCCTTGATCGCGCATAAAGCTAACTTTGTTTAATATATGTATATATTCTATTTCATTTAATGATATTGATGATACTGAGAGGAAGCAAATCGATGTCTGAATATCCGGAACAGGATATATGACTGAAATAAATAGAATGGTTGGACATTCGAGACGTTTTTGTAATTATTGACTGCTGTTGCGTTGCTGCTGTTGTTTCCTCTCCTCCTCCTCCTACTACTACTTCTGCTGTTACTGGTGCCGCTGCCACTTCTACGGCTACTACTGCTGGCGGAGGATAAATACTCTTTTCAAATAACAAGCTTAATTATATAGTAATTATACAATTGAGCATAGACACACAAAATGTACCTTCAGTCCTCTGCAACTGCAGGCTAACAACATACAGTGGGGTCAGCGTGTAAGTGCACACACGAACGAACACGACAGGTTGGTTCCAACCTGTCGTGTTCGTTCGTGTGTGCACTTACACGCTGACCCCACTGTATACCTGCATAGTTTCGTGCAGGCTGGTCTGTGCCTATACTGGTCACAGAGGACTGAATAATCATTTTCTCGTGTGCTGGCTCATAAAATGTTATCATATAAAATAACTATTGAGTCGTAAGCGATTTTTAAATACCCTGACATATTTTAGATGAGGTAAAGGTAGATGCTATGGCCCATTTACTCTTTATCCGGTATAACCATACCTTTTCGCAGCATACAGCTATTGTGCTAATGCGGCGCACGCTATATGCGGCGTTACAACGCGAACCTGTATTTTAGACCCGTTTTCAGCTACATTTTCTTAAATATTTCAGTAACTGATGAGGCGATTGTTGTGCGATAATATCCAGGAAATGACGTATTATCATCTGCAGATGACGGCCTCCTAATAGAAGTAGCCACCACGGCGTTCTTTCGAGAAAACGTACATGTCTGTCGTCAACAGACCTGGGGCCCGTTTCACTAAACTTCGTACGACTAAAATGTTCGTAAGTGCAAATTTAGTATAGTCTGGAAATTTCAATTCATGGATTTACATTTATTGAACATAGGCTGCATATGCAGCCTATGCTCAATAAATGTAAATCCAAGAATTGTTTACAAGAAAACATTGTTAATGTGGAATTTACAGACTAGAATACTTTTGGACTTACAAACATTTTAGTTGTACGAAGTTCATTGAAACGGCTCCCTGATCGCTTATAATTTTTCAACTGTATATCATCAAAGCATTGAACCATTCAGCATCAAACTTGGCATTATAGTTTACAGCGATATTCAAATGTGGATCTGATTGGAGAATTGATTGATTAATTGATTTGGGTTTTACATCAGTTGAACAGCAAGACTGGTGCATCACTATTGGCCGGTGTAAAATGTCCCATTCAGTTACGTGCAGAAGATACTGCATACACACATTTTCATCTAGTAACTGGCGCAATGAATTTGCGCCCGTTATGGACAAAAAATGTGTTTATGCGATAGCTCTAGGTTAGAACATATCAAAGAGTTTTACAATATAAATTAACAGAATCTCATCCAATAAGGAAGGCCGGATTAGCTCAGTAGCTAGGTGCATGATCACGTGGTTACAACAACAACAACGTCGCCCACTCCAAAGTAAGTATTATTTGATATTTTCCTTAATATGTAACGGATTTTGATGGAGTATGGCGCAGCAAACGCGTCTTCATGAGCTGCATTTGGTGGTCTATGGACTTTGGCACAGACTTATGTCGTTTTTGCGGAGACACGGACATCGATTCTTCGCAAAAACGACAGAAGTTTGGGCGAAAATAAAGAGACCACCAAATGCAGCTTAACAAGACGCGTTTAATGCGCCATATCACATCAAAATCCGTTACGTAATAATGACACCATTAAAGAATACGTACTTTGAATCGGTACTTGTTGTTGTTGTTAGTACCACGTGATCATACACCTTGGAACATATCAAAGAGTTTTACAATATAAATTAACTGAATCCCATCCAATAAGGAAGTCCGGATTAGCTCAATAGGTAGCGCCACAACATACAACAGATCCTCCTTAAATCAGACATCCTTGGGAGCTCATAGAGTGTCCGGTTTACAGAGGTTTCAATTGTCACATAAATTCATCGTCGCACTCATAAAACACGCACATAGACGCAAGAGGCAGAAGGAATCGCTGGTTTTCTTATTTGTTTTGTGTAATTTACAGCCAGTTTGTCAATAAACGGATTACATGGCAAATCCGTATTTAATGAAGGTTCGAAACTAATTATTTCCCGTTGAATTTATGTATAGAAATCCGGTGCATTTTTGTTATTTTAGTGTCTTATTGCTTGTTAAAAGGGCGACTGTCGCACGATGTGTTGTGTAAATGAGCCATTATAGTGTTTTCGACTAAATCAAGACCATCGTTATTATTTATTGTTACATGACTGCCGTTGTTCGACACCGCTCACAGACGTGTTCAAACGTACAGCGCGTACTGCTTGAACATGACTGTAGATAATGCTCTTTCCGGGGCCAAGCCAACACATACGTAATGCATGTTGTCTCATGACGTTGTACTTTGTCTCATGACGTTCACAACGGTCGAATTGAATTTTTGAAATTGACGCGGCTGCATCACGCGACGTGTACTGTGGCCCCGGAATATGTATTTGTAAATCAGCTGTTTGAATGGAGCAGATTACCAAAGTACCGAAAGTACTGTATATAAAAGCTCAAATTGCACGATATTTCCGACGGAAATGTAGCAATAATGTTCGACCATGTCCAGCCGTGGGTAAACGTTTTCCGTGGCACGAGGGAACTGTTTGAACCCGCGGCCTACGGCCTTGGGGTTCAAACAGTTCCCTCGTGTCACGGCAAACTTTTACCCACGGCTGGACATGTTCGAACCATATATTTCATTCCCGTGTCTGTTCATGATTGAAAACTACCAGCATTGCCCATGGAGTGCTTAATTACAGTGGAACCTGTCTAACATCCCGGGGTGTCCGGTTTAGAAAAGTTCCACTGTATTCGGTTTCGCTTCGACCTACATTTCCTCTTCACCCCTCAATGTAGCTCCACATCAAATAGCACACTCCGACAGCCTGGTAGCAATCCTTATTGATTGTTAGAAGCATAACGGGGGTTTCATTGATGGAATGGCGAACAGTGCAGATCCTGATCAGACTGTGCGGATGCACAGGCTGATCTGGGTCTACACTGGTCGCAAAACCCATAAGCCCCATTTCTACAGTCACCCCTCAATGTGGGAAATGGGGTTTATTGAATTTGTACCCAGTGTAGCTCCAGATCAAATAGCACACTCGTCTGGCCGGACAACGATATTGCATGTTGCATGACCGGTGTTTTACTGATGAAATGGCGAGCAGTGCAGATCCTGATCAGACTGTGCGATCGATTGCGTGCCAATAAAGCACCTGTGGGCCGTTTCACTAAACTTCGTACGACTAAAATGTTCGTAAGTGCAAAACTGTGATAGTCTGTAAATTTCACATTAACAATGTTTTCTTGTGAACAATTATTGGATTTACATTTATTGAGCATAGGCTGCATATGCATCCATCAATTAAAATTTCCAGGCGAACCTAAATTTGCACTTACGAACATTTTAGTCGTACGAAGTTTAGTGAAACGGGCCCCTGATCCGAATCTACACTGATTGCCAAACAAATAAGCCCCATTTCTCCAGTCACAGTCCCAAATCAGGAAACTCGAAAAAATGTATCGACCTAGTCCTATGAACTGGAAAATACAGACAGACAAGGAAATTATCAGACGGCATACATTAAGACGTTCCCCGCGTCACACAACAGCTTGCACTAAGCTTTAACCTTGCCAATACTGCTCAATTCCTTTAATTCAAAATACAGTGAAACCTCTCCAAACCGGACACCCTGGGAGGTATTATCAAATGCCTGATTTACAGTGAAACCTCTCCAAACCGGTTTCACTGTAAATCAGGCATTTGATGGAGGTCCCCAGGGTGTCCGGTTTGGAGAGGTTTCACTGTAAATAAGACATTTGATAATTCTGAGCCACAGTTGTGTGCTATACGATCATGAACAGACATTATCACCTGAGATAAATGACCAAGAGACCCAAGAAAAATAAGATCACAGTAATTTCTGAGTGTCCGGTTTAGAGAGGGTCCACTGTACTTGAATATCGTGCTTGAAATCAAGCAGCTTGATTGACTCAGACAATCAAATTACGTGACAGCGAGTTGGCAAAATGATTGTTAATAGATGTTTAGAAACATTGATAATCTGGTCAAAATTAACGCAGGCGGTTGTGTAGGAGATTTACATCTATTTCCGACGCAATAACGTCCAGCTTGCTGATTATATTTACATAAAGCTCAGTTTACGATTTTACGTTAATCATGCCAATATAACTAATGATAATACACATCCGCCCGCGTTAATCCTGCCCAGAGTATCAACGTTTCTGAACATCTATTAGCAATTGTAATTCGCAATTACGTACATGCAATTTGATTGTATGTATTTGAACTGTAGCACAGCTCATGCTCGGTCAATCAAGCTGCTTGATTTCAAGCACAATATTCAAGCATTTTGAAATAAAGAGATGGACAGATATTGGCAAGATTAGCGCAGGCGGTAGTGTACAGCGGAACCTCTCTAATTCAAGTCCCCGGATATACACCGTCTGTTTTATTGCATGACCCTTGATATGTATGGAACGCCAAATCTACATACATAGAGAATAGTAGGTTAGTGCCGTGAATGGGAAAAAATATCCGGCAAGGCTCAAGAATTTCTTTATTTCTCATCAGAAGTATATGCTGTGACCACTCATTTGAACCGTCTCACCGAGACGGTTCAAATGAGTGGTCACAACATATACTTTGGTTCGGAAATAAGGAAAATAGTAGAGGCTCTGCCGAGCACATCCCGTTTCCGTGCCGCGCCAGATATGTTTTCCCATTCACGGCACTAACCTACTATTCTAGTTATCCCGTCAACACCTACAAATGGCTGTAAAATGTAAAAATAGTGTTGACTGGATATCAAAAATGTTTCACGGCACCGTGTTTCACGGCAAATACGCACTGTTGACGGGATAAAAGTAGTATTAGAGCTAGCATTACATATCTAGCTAGCTCCAGATGATTTAGAGAGCTCTTCAAATGATTTGGAGCTATCTCTCTAAATATTTAATGCCAGCTCTTGCTAGCTCTAAGAGCGATCATTACATATTTAGATCTAGTATTAAATATTTAGATCTAGTATTAAATAATTAGAGATAGCATTAACTATTTAGAGCTAGCATTAATTATTTGAGTTTATGTAGATTTGGCGTTCCTGGAACGCCAAATCTACATAAAATCAAATAATTATTGCTATAGCTGTAAATAATTAGAGCTAGCATTACATATTTAGAGATAGCTCCAAATGATTTAGAGTACTGTTCAAATGATTTGGAGCTAGCTCTATTTGTGTTTCTGTAAATTTGTCGTTCCATAGATATGAGCGTGTAAAGGTACATGTACATGCAAACTCAATAGGCACATACTGTTCTTTATATGAATTAAATAAGTGTATACATGTGTCACTATTTCACCAGTTCTAAAAATTACGAGTGACCGCTATACACCGTTGATTGGCATTATTATACATTTTATATCAGACGTAAATTTCCACACTGATATCCGGGGCGATAACCGTGTTTCCTTAAAATGTTAACGGACATATTGTTTCATGTGCAATGATCATACTTTATAATCTGTCGAAGATATTATTTTTTCAGGTGACGCATTTAATTAGTATAAATAATTAAAAACTATCATGCCTGATACCACCGCGAGTCTCTATCAGTAAAATAAATATTACTGAATGATTATATCTGTATAGCGGACACTTGTCATTTTTAGAACTGGTGGAATAGTGACACAATTATACACTTATACCGGATGTTTGTATCAGTAACCGATTTCATCAACATTGCAAAGTATACTTATCTAGCAAAGTATACTTTGAGGGAGTAATCATTTATTTTTTCCGAAATGCATTATTTCATGTAGAACTAACGACTGCATATATTTGATGATTAAAAGTATGCAGAATTATTATACTGAGTGCATTACATTATCACAGCAAAAATGGCTGTGATAATGTAATACATTCAGTATAATAAAAAATAACTAAAAATTGAAAATTGCTTCCTCAAAATATACTTTGCTAGATAAGTATACTTTGCAGTGTTGGTGAAATAGGCTACCAGAAGATGCCTGATACAACAATATGTTATCAGGCAGTACGTATTCTCAATACAGGGAAGGTTACCTGATAAACTGTATGTAGTGGTATGCATAAGTGGATATATGTGTATCATTATAGCCTGGTCTATCGAATACTACCGAGCGCATAATAATAGTTTGACAACAGATCTCTGCACAGGCCAGTTCAATCTGAGACGTGCTGGTATTTGATATATAATGGGCTTCCCTGAGATGGGTAGTCAGTGTACAAAGTGCTCTATAACCGCTTGCCGGCCGTTTGATAGTCTTCGTCTAACCCAGGACTCTGATATTTAGGTTAATTTCGAACAAATCGCGATAAGATCCAGTGCGTGCCAATATAAGTATGATTGTACAACTAAGTTGTTCGTCTTAAAGAGGTTCCAGGGACCAGATGGGACACGGATGGTGATCACGAGAACGTTAATTGCGTCTATGGAAATGTATCGACTGTCTATGTCCTGCAGGAATCATGAATGCGGGAAATGAATAATTTGGCGCCAACAAGTATCTCAAAATCGTATATCACTAATGAAATTAAGCCACGGTTTGTCAGGTCGCATCCCAACTGACTTGGCACTTTTGATAAGTCATATTTATCTCAAGAATGATCACACAGCCGTCTGGGCTAAGCTTGCACATGTGCCACAGTTTCTGAACAGCTATTGGCAATCTCAACTCGTAATCAATCAGCTTGATTGACTGAGCCTGAGCTGTGCCACAGCTCAGGCTCAGTCAGTCAAGCTGCTTGATTGCAAGCACAATGTTCAAGTATTTTGAAATAAAACATTACACACATATTGGCAAGATTAGCGCAGGCAGTGATGTATAACTTCCACTAACGGGACTTCTGGTAAGGTTAATGCAGCTGGTAATGTATATTAAAGATGGGGTCCCGCACATCAGAATGTATGGTAGGGGTTATCATGTATTGTTTCAACCATTCGATATGTCATTAATATACACATATAGCAATTAATTGTGTCTTACCTAGTACACGTATTGGCATTATGCTGCCTTATTTGAATGAAGGATTTTAATAATTTGAGGTCAGGGGAGATAATCGCGTTTTCTCAAAATATTAACAGAAATCAATAATTATTCAACGAAAATCAATATTTATTCTTTTGTTTACCCTAGTTTCTCGAGCAATGAAAGAACATCAATTAATCGCATATTGCGACACTTTCGCCAATATATATTAAATTAATCATTAAATGTTCAGCCGCTATATTTAGAACTGATTTTACGCCTTGTTGGCATCAGTTCACGAGACGCAAAGCATATTACCGCCCACTCACGCGCTCACTTCGTGTCACACCGCCAATCACATACTAGTATTGCGATTCGAAATCACGTTTAGGGGCGGAGCTTTTCGAGTGGGCTGGTAAACAATACGTACGTAATAGTTCACATATTGAAGTTTTAATAAATTAATTTCGCCACGAAATTAATTTATTAAAAATTCAATATATGAACAATAACTATTACGTACAATGCATTTTTTTGTACAATAGTTATCCTTTATAAGATATCGATAGCATTCGTAATTAAGTTTATACACATTATTTATTTAATTAATTAAAACTAATCACCATTTCTTCACATGTACATACACTGGTGATCAGCACTACCGACACGAAATTGAAATATTAATTAATAATGTGTAAAAACGGACACATTGGATGATAAAAACATGTGGAATAGTTACCTAATTAGGTACCAGCTTAATGTCAGTAAAGATGTGTTTTTACGTAATTTGAGGGCATCCACCTTTAATGATGCACTGTTTTTGTCAGCATTAATTGTGGCTGTGACTGGAGAATGGAGCGTATGACCTTTCCTACTAGTGTAGATCCAGATAAGTCTGACCAGGATCTGCACTGTTCGCCATTCAGTCGGTGGAACATCCATCTTGCTTCTGACAAATCATCATATGGTCTTATTAGGTTGCCGGAATATGCTATTGATCAGGAGCTATACCGGTCTCAAATCTTTTTTTTATCCCGTCAACACAGTGCGTATGTGCCGTGAAACACGGTGACGTGAAACATTTTTGATATCCAGTCAATACTATTTTTGCATTTTAGAGCCATTTGTATGTGTTCACGGGATAAATAGAATAGTAGGTTAGTGCAGTGAATGGGAAAAAATATCTGGCGTGGCACGGAAACGGGATGTGCTCGGCAGAGCCTCGCCCATCCCGTTTCCTGAGCCTTGCCAGATATTTTTCCCATTCACGGCACTAACCTACTATTCTCTACCTATTTTCCTTATTTCTGAACCAAAGTATATGTTGTGACCACTCATTTGACCGTCTCGGAGAGACGGTTCAATTGAACCGTCTCGGAGAGACGGTTCAAATGAGTTGTCACAACATATACTTCTGATGAGAAATAAAGAAATTATTGAGCCTTGCCGGATATTTTTTCCCATTCACGGCACTAACCTACTATTCTCTATTTTCCAGTCACAGCTACCTATATAATTTCAACAAACGAGACTTCTGTAGCCCATTTCATCAACATTGCAAAGTATACTTTAGTAGCAAAGTATACTTTGAGGGAGAAATTTTCAATTCTATGATAAATTTATTAATTTTTATTATACTGAATTTATTACATTATCACAGCCAATTTGGCTGTGATAATGTAATAAATTCAGTATAATAATTCTGCATACTTTTAATCATGAAATATATGCATTTGTTAGTTCTATATGAAATAATGCATTTCAGGAAAAATAAATGATTACTCCCTCAAAGTATACTTTGCTAGTAAAGTATACTTTGCAATGTTGATGAAATAGGCTACTGGACACGCAGGTTAACGCAGCTGGCATTGTATATTAATGTTTGGGGTCAGCATTAATTGTGGTTGTGACTGATGAAATGGGGCTTATGGAATTGTCACCAGTGAATCTCTTGATCAAATATGGCACTATTGTAGCATGATAACCATTGCTTGTAAGAAGCATGGCGAGTGTGTTCTTTATAGAGTGGCGAATAGTGTTGTGCGTTTGTCTTGTTTATTGGTGTTCAACGGCCTATCAACCGCTAAGGTCATCTACGGCCGGGCAAACGGATTCGATCCCGTTTTAACCTGCTGTATTGTGGGATTGTGGGGGGGGGAGGGGGGGGGGATTCCAAAGTCAGAACGGAATATGTACATCGAGAAAAAAATATATTCAGCCCTGAAATTAGAGTAACGTGACCGAGTTCCATGTCCATAACACATCAACGTCACTTGGTCCCTTCCCCTAAAATAGGATTACGAATAATCGTAATACCCACATAAGAGGTATTACCAGATTCAACTGTCACGTACAAAATACCACGTATGTGAGGGCCAGCCGAGGGGCCCCTTTCACTAAACTTCGTAAGACTAAAATGTTCGCAAGTGCAAATTTAGGATCGTCTGGTAATTTGAATTGATGGATTTACATTGATTGAGCAGCCTATGCTCAATAAATGTAAATCCAACAATTTGGCACGTACGAACATTTAAGTCGTACGAAGTTTAGTGAAACGGTCCCCAGGTCTCCAGTCCAGTAAGGATGAACTCCGATAATTAAATTACCCATCACATGCTGACGGATAGTGATCTACATTGCTTGTTAGCATGACGGGTGTTTCATTGCTGAAATGGCGAACAGTGCAGATCCTGATCACAGTCTGATCTGGATCTACACTGATCGCAAAACCCATAAGCCCAATGTCTCCATTCACAGCCACACATTAATAACAGTTCAGTTACTGTATGGCGGAATGCCAAGGATTTCGGGTTACAATATGTCTCTGGGCGAGCGTAATCGCCGACCAGACTTCACGCATGCGCAGGCTGATCTGTGGCTAGGCTGGTGCTGATATCATCATGTATATGTTGACAGTTCTGTTAACCTCCCAAAATGATCAATAATGAATATTTTGGCATCTACGAAGCTTATTCAGACATTAAGGCAATTGTGTATTGATCCAGTGCATATCTTCGCTGAAAGTATAAATAAACTGAGAATCCTCCAGTGCATATCTTCGCTGAAAGTACAAATAAACTGAGAATCCAGGTGCGGATCCAGGCGGGGGCGTGTCCGGCGCACGCCCCCCTCTAAAATTGGTCGAGTTTAGATTTTAACCAATTTTTGTTCGTGGAAAGATCTGATTATTTCCTTATTTCTCACACAAAGTGTATGTTGTTACCACTCAGTTGAACCGTCTCGTCGAGACGGTTCAACTGAGTGGTAACAACATATACTTTTGATGAGAAATAAGAAAAAATGCAGAAAAAATAATCTGAATTTTAGGAAAATTGAAATACACGCCCCCTCTAGACATAAATCCTGGATCCGCCCCTGGAATCTTACATGAGTGATGTTTTAAAGGTACATGCCCACTCAGCAGGCACAAGATGTAGGAATTATAGGAATTAAATAATTGTATAATTGTGTCACTATTCCACCAGTTCTAATAATAATTACGAGTGCCCGCTATACAGATATAATCATTTAGTAATGTTTATTTCACTGACAGTGACTAGCGGTGGTATCAGGCTATTTTCATGAGACATGATATTTTTAATTATTTATACTAATTAAATGCGTCACCTGAAATAAAAATATTTTCGACAGATTATAAAGTATGATCATTGCAGATCAAAAAATAACAACTGATAAAAATAGTAATGTCCGGTAAGATGTTAAGGAAACACGCTTATCACCCCTGATATTAGTGTGGAAATTTACGTCTGACATAAAATATATAACAATGCCAATCAATACGTGGGCTAATGGTGAATGAATGTGTATTTTGCCAGAAAATGTCTCAGATGATGGCTCTGACATAAAGAACAGTTTGTGCCTACTGAGTGGGTATGCACCTTTAATATTCTATGTATTAAACGATGTTTGTGTTTTCATAAGAAACGATGCTATGCCGAGTTTTTATGAACCCAGTAAACGAGCTTAATAAATATCATATTAAATCAACACAAATGTTAGATTGTATGTATTGCATAAGTACATGACCATACATTGAATCAATACTGCTCACCTTAATAATATTGCATAAGTACATGACCATACATTGAATCAATACTGCTCACCTTAATAAGTAGCATTTGCATATTTATTACACTCTAGTGCGCTTTGGTTTTAATACACTGTGTTATTACACTGCAAATGCCCGTTTTAGATAATAAATGTGATCTACGGGTTTTGCGACCAGTGTAGATCCAGATCAGTCTGTGCATCCGCACAGACTGATCAGGATCTGCACTGTTCGCCATTACATCATTGAAACACACGGTATGCTTCTAACCAGCAATATAGATCGTTATCAGCCTACAGGTGTTTGCTATTTGATCCGGAGCTACAACGTACATCGGTCACAAATCCCATATGCTCCAAGTCTGCAGTCACATCCACAGGTATGTGAAACGCAATTTAATAGCAACACCGTCTTGTGTATAAGTGTATATGCAATCGATTTCGAATCACCATGACGACAAGGAGATAAATGAATTTGCGACCAGTGTAGTCCAAAATCAGCCTGCGCGATCAGGGCATTCAGAATCGATATTAAGTTATGTAAACAGTATTGATGTATACAGTAACTCGTCACGCTAGTCAGTTTCGTAATAGTTATAGTTCACATATCGATTTTTTCATAAATCAGTTATGTGAACTATAACTGTCTGAATGTTTGTCCCGCCTCCATATTACATTTGAACGAAGTGCCACCCGTACACGCCACCCGTACACGAGACGGTTCAACTGAGTGGTAACAACATACACTTTTGATGCGAAATGAGAAAAAATGCAGACAAATATTTACATTTTGTTTTATACATGAAATACAGTGGGGTCAGCGTTCCAACCTGTCGTGTTCGTTCGTGTGTGCACTTACACGCTGACCCCACTGTACTCATGGGGGCCGTTTCACTGAACTTCGTACGACTAAAATGTTCGTTGGTCTGTAAATTTCACATTTAATAACAATGTGTTCTTGTATACACCTATTGGATTTACATTTATTGAGTATAGGCTGCATATGCAGCCTAGTATGCTCACTAACTATAAAGTCATCAATTGAAATTTCCAGACGATCCTAAATTTGCACTTACGAACAAATTAGTCGTACGAAGTTTAGGGAGCTTAGTTTTCACTCACATTTTTATTTAAATAAAGAACATGACTAAAGTATGACTACATACTTCTTATTTTCTTTACGTAAGTAAAACTATATCTAAAACAGTATATTACACTATCGCCTGCGTTAAATTTGCCCAGATGTCACCTCTTCCGAACATATAGTCGCAATCTCAGATCTCAGATCTTTATTAGCTGACCCTGAGCTGTAGCACAGCTCAGGCGCAGGCAATCAAGCCGCTCGATCGCAGGCACAATATTCAAGTTTTTAGAAAGTAAACACCGGGTATGGAAGGTGCCAATTTGCACTCTTAAATATATGCCGAAACGAAAGGAAAGTAAACACTTGACAACTATTGGCAAGATTAGAGCAGCCGGTGGTGTATCGCCAAGCCGACAGCCTGTGACTGAGTGTGCGAGCTGGCGCCATAATTGACCGTATTTTCTAGCGGCGCTGCTTGGCGCTTTTGTTAACGTCATCATCGTAGCTATTCCCAGCTACACTGCAGGACAAATAGAAAGCCACCAATATGATTACCAGAATCTTTACGGGACTTAGTTCTACTTGTAAACACAACAATGCGAAGAGTACCGCTAGTGTTAATAGCTTATTTAAGTGTATCTTATTAACTAATGTACTGCTGGCGAGGTTATGCGAAGGAAAGCCGAAAATCTGTCGGCATTTTGAGAGCGGATCGTCGGAGTTTAAAGGGAATTATGTAACGGTGTCGGACGTGGATTCACCGGCATGTCCTTTGTCGGCGTCGTCGTTTAGTGTGTACAATGTCGCCGGTGGGGATGGAGGGAATGGGAGCGAAATTGCACGTAAGCTGGGTTTGACAAATATATTTTGTACGTAATGCGTTTAAATTCGGATTGGAAACCACGGTTTCGCATATCCAAGGTGCATGATCACGTGGTTACAACAACAACAACGTCGCCCACTCCAAAGAAAGTATTATTTGATATTTTCCTTAATATGCAACGGATTTTGATATATGGCGCAGCAAACGCGTCTTCATGAGCTGCATTTGGTGGTCCAGGAAGTTTGGCACAGACTTATGTCGTTTTTGCGAAGAATCGATTTCCGTGTCGGAGACGGAGACACGGAAATAGATTCTTCGCAAACACTTGATGCGCCATATTTCATCAAAATCCGTTACGTATTCAGGACAATATAAAAGAATACGTACTTTGTTTCAGTACTTGTTGTTGTTGTTAGTACCACGTGATCATACACCTTGATATCGTGGCTTTGTAAAGGCCACAACTTATCACCCACCCCCACTGTCTGTTTAACAAAACCTGCCCAAATTTTACGGCCATAATTATAAACACTGCAAATACAACTTTTTTTGATAATATTTAATTTTAGCAAACTTTAAGAATGAGCCTTCTGTTTAGTTCGTGAAATTTGGTCAACTATTGATTTAATTACGAAAAATTGATTTGTCTATGGGAATTTAACATGAGAGAAAAGGAGGCAGAGGAGCTGGGGAAGAGTAAAAAAGTACGAAACAATTTGGAAATTGACTCAGAAACCTGGCTAAATTGTTTGGATTTGATCTAACTAAGAAAACAAAAGTTAGATTTAGAAAATCGGTCCACCATTTATGAAATTCGAAAAAATATCCCCATGTTAAATCCTCATAGATGAGGATTTAACATGGGAAATTGATGTTTCGCCATAAAATCAACATTGGACCAATTTTCACGAAATAAAAAGAAGTCTCATTTTTAAATGTTGATACAATTTAATATTATCGAAAAGAATATTGTGTTTGCATTGTTTATATGGCTGTAGAATTGGGGCAGCTTTCGTGAAACAGACAGTAGGCGTGGGTGAACTGTAAGGGACTGTCTATGGCATGTACTCTGGATGTGAAATCACTGTGTCTCAGATGATCGCGATGTATCAGAAGTTCGATACAGTACAACCTCTCTAAACCGGACACCCTTCAGATCATATTGTGTTCAATTTAGATGGGGTTCACTGCAGTTTATGCAGTTCATGATTGAAAATGGCAAAATTGTTCCTGGAGTGCTTAATTACAGTGGAACCTCTCTAAATCGGACACCTTGGGAGGGTGTCCGGTTTAAAGAGGTTCCTCTGTATATTTTTATATTCCGTACGGACTGAAAATTACCTTTGGCAATCAAATGCATTTTATTCCTTGATATTCCACTCACTTATTGTATATGCAATTATATTTTATCGCAGTGAGTTGGAAACCGGTAAGATAATTTGGTATTTCCGCTAAAATTTTACGCGTCAGAAAACACAATCTGTGAATCATAATTCACATTTGAAATGGTAATATTTACCAAATTAGGAACATACATTCCCATTATAGAAAATACTTTTTTATCCCGTCAACACAGTGCGTATGTGCTGTGAAACACGGTGCAGTGAAACATTTTTGATATCCAGTCCATACTACTTTTGAATTTTACAGCCATTTGTAGGTGTTGACGGGATAAATAGAATAGTAGGTTAGTGCCGTGCATGGGAAAAAAATATCTGGCCCGGCACGGAAACGGGATGTGCTCGGCAGAGCCTCGCCCATCCCATTTCCTGAGCCTTGCCAGATATGTTTTCCCATTAACGGCACTAACCTACTATTCTCTATATTAAAGGTACATGCCCACCGTCTCAGTAGACACAAACTGTTCTTTATATCATAGACACCATCAGAGACATTTTCTGGCAAATTAAACATTCATTCACCATTACCCAACTTAATGATTGGCATTATTATACATTTAATATCAGACGTAAATTTCCACACTAATATCAGGGGCGATAACCGTGTTTCCTTAAAATGTTAACGGACAATACTATGTATTATCTGTATTTACTTTCTGATGTGCAATGCCCATACTTTTTAATCTGTGGAAATATTAATTTTTCAGATGACGCATTTCATTCGTATAAATAATTAAAAAATAACATACCTGATTTGCATATGAAAACAGCCTGATACCATCGCTCGTCACTATCAGTAAAACAAGAATTCCACGGAATCCAATGTCTCGCCTTGTTCCGCCTTGACCTTGACCCTGGGGCCCCGATATTTATTTTTAATAGTCCTATATTCATCTACATATCATAGTAAAGGTATGTATAAAGTTTGATGACTGTAGCTGATAAGGTGTTGAAGTAATGACCGTAACACGAAAACTTAACATTGAATGATGACGACGCCGACGACGCCGCCGCCGCCGACGACGACGACAGAAAAGCAAAACCTATGTCTCGCTTTCCGCTTTCGCGGGCGAGACAATACTATTACTAAATTATTACATCTGTATAGCGGGCACTCGTAATTTTTAGAACTAGTGGAATAGTCGCACAATTATACACTTATTTTATTCCTATAAAGAACAGTCTGTGCCTACTGAGTGGGCATGCAACTTTAATCTACATCATTTGAAAAGAGCGTCTATGAATAAGAACAAAATCAAACTAGCGTCCGGACTATAAAAATGTTTCAGTTTTTGGAAACATTCTCAACAATTCCAGTTATTACATATATTTATAGTTCGCTCTACTGTCTAAGCCCATCGCTGTGCAGCATTGTGCTCCACTTATTTCACATATCGATGGTCTAGTAACATTATAGGAATGAATGTCCTTTTTGTGGAATTTATATCGGGGTATAAACTTGGAAAAGTCGCGGGAATACTGGACGAAGCGATAAAAAATTACAATTTTTGATTATTTTTTTTTGGATTTTTGTTCGAAAATTGTAATTGTTTAAGGCCTCGTCCAGTATTCCCGCGACTTTTCCAAGTTTATATCCCCGATAAATTCCACAAAAAGGCCATTCATTCCTTATAATTCCAGCATTTGAAATAAATTCATCAAGAAAATGTGTTTATTTTCCGTTTTCTTAAGAATAATTTTAACTGCGCCTCACGGTTACGGAAAGTAGTTCGGCGTGGGAGTTTACTGGGATATAAATTTTGGACAGAGACTTGCTACGGGCCAATCAAATGTTAGGGAATTGTGTAAACATTTTTGTGCTGGAATTATAAGGTCGTAAGTGCTATGCTTTAGCATAGCAGTTACCACCTTATGTTACTAGACCATCGATATTGCAACGTTTGACCCAAATATGTTATATATTACCAGATTTAAGTATTAACCATTCGACAGGAAATGGAAAAGCAATACTCAAATGGGACATTGCATTGATCACTTGGCTGAACTGTAACTAATAACATTGTGCACATATTGGATTCAGTTCCTTAAAAATCCAATATGTGAACAATAACGTATGTGTATACAGTGAACCTTCTCTAAACCGGACACCCTGGAGGTCCCCATGGTGTCCTGCTTAGAAATATTTCGCTGTAAATCAGGCATTTTATCATTCTAAGCCATACTTGTGTTCTATTCGATTACGAACAGACATTATCACATGAGGCATATGACCATGAAACTCATCAACAATAAAATCACATGTGTTTTCTTGGTGTCCGGTTTAGAGAGGTTCCACTGTATATGTGATACTGGCTAAATCACACAAAGATTGGTATATTATAATATATTACATGCAGTATACGCTATGTCCATAGTGGTTACATACATCTAGGACAGGACATACATATATATATATACTGTGAAATTTGTTTTATTTGATATATAAATGATGAATACATAAGCGTATCGTGAAAACAGAACCTGGTTATATCTCATTTAATGTGTTTAATGACCAAAAGTTCGACGGCAGCAAAACATTTTCAAGACAATAGTGACGTATTTCCCCCCATCGAACAGTTTAGAATTGTAGAGAGTTGACAATGATAAAACGTTACTGCTGTCTGGAATGAATGGACGCTAGGACAGGACACACATATATAAATAATATATATATATATATACAAATTTCACTCTAATCCGACCATTATGTGCCGTTCTTTTACGGATTTCATATTCCGGACAGCGAGTTTTTCCAGCGGTCACTGCATGACTAACTTCCCCTTGTTTTGCTTACCACAGTTATTCCCCTTTGCGGTCAGGTGGGTATATGACGTATGCGTAGTACTTCCAAAAAATATGCATAATGCGATTATTACACTTAATAGTTCAACAACTACTTAGAACTCCAGTTTAATAGAGCGCTGATATAAAATATATGGGACCATAGCTGTACTGTATAAATAAAAGAATTACCTAGTTACAAACTACATACTGAAGTGCATCAGTGGGTGACAAAATGGACATACTATGCAATTTTCAACAGCTGTGGAATACCAGTCTGTATATATTTACATCGTCAGGTTACAATCTATTTTTTCGATAATACTTATATAATGCTAAATCAATGACCAGGCGGGTAACAGAGTAGACACTTATCGCAGCTGTCAGGTGCATAGATGGATCTGGTGCTATGCTGGTCAAACTGTCGTATATTCATTTTGTGGGCCATTGTCCACTTACAATGAAACAATGCTGTAAGAAAAAGTCAAATGCCCGGAATGACGGGCCAGCAATTAGTCGCTTTAATTGCCACGGGATGGTGTGCACTGAAGGGTCAGTGACATATCCGTGGCCACATGTTGTTTGAAGATTGTGTTGCTTTTTTTGTTTTTTTTTATCTTATATTTAAGGGTAGGAATTGGCTCGAGGACCTTCCAAACCCGGGCAGATTGTGAGTTGAAGATTGTGTCCACATCCGCTGTACTTATCAAAGCGATTAATTAGCTAATGGTCCCTGCCACCCGGGCACTGCGACTGAAAAGACCTGTAAAAATCAAAAAAACAACACGGGTCTTATCTGGCTTTTGCGACCAGTATAGATCCAGATCAGCATGTGCATCCGCACAGTCTGATCGGTATCTGCACGTTTCGCCATTATATCAATGAAACACACTAACAAGCAATCTAGATCATATTTAGACTACAGGAGTGTGATATTTGATTATGACCTACACAGGTCACAAATTACACAAACCCCATTTCTCCAGTCACAGCCACATATAGGACCAAGCTATGTATAATCAACGTAACCCCAATTTGGCACAATTTAAATTGTGGAAAACATCTTTAGATTTTAACATCAAATCCAAACATTTTCTATATATTTGAAACAAGTCAGTATGCAAATAGATTATAAATAGTAAACAATTTTGTCCATTAATGTATATTGTCCATGTGCAAATTGAAAATGTAATTCTAATTCTTTGTATCTGTCAAAGAACACAATATGTGAGTAGTTATAGTTTAGTATTCGAAAACAGTAAAGTATTTCCTTTAACTGTCACGGAAAAATAAGCGTGGAGACATTCAAGTTACTCAATTTTAATCATGCAATATAACAACCAGGTATGTGTAAAAACAAACACATCAAGATACGAGTTTCGGAACTGTGGAAAGCATCCTGATGTGCATAGTGTATCTTTTTTTTTCTTCTTATATTTAAGGGTGTGAAATGGCTCGAAGACCTTCCATACCCGGTGTATCTATTATTCCATGTCTGTCATACTGGACTCAACCAATCAGCTTTGAATAGGTGTGGCCTCGCGGATTCAATATACACCTGCCGCAATATTGTTCACATCCGGCGGGCAACCGCTTGAACGTAGCTTCACACGTCTGTCACTGATTAGGACAGATAAAACAATGGATTCAACCAATCAGCATATAATATGTGTGGCTTCTTTGATTGGAGAACACCTGTTGCTAAGCCGAACTATTATTGACATCCGGCGGCATCCGTTTGAACGTAGCTACACACTCATTGAGTATGGCAGCTCAAAATAAAGAATTCATTTCAACTTGAAATTGTCAATACACAAGTATGCTGAAGTGACGCATATCTGCAAAGCATTGCACAATCAATGTACCAAGTGTCGGAGATTATGTCAGCATTTTGTAAAAAAAACACCAATTTAACATTTAATTCCTCATTTTTCTAATTCTGACTCGGCTGTCTGTTTGACCGTTGACAGATTGCAACCGACTTCCGCTCAGATCTTCATCGCCGACGATTGCAACCAATGTATAAATTAGCAACGTCAAACTAGGCGAAGGAAAAATAACGATTAGCGTATATATAAAACGACAAAAACGAAGATATTATGCAACAATTAAATGATGTCCGTAAATCCAAATGATATTCTATAAGAAACCTGTATCAACCAATCAGGGAAGCTGTACTATTGCTACGTCATATCGGTTATTTTTTAATCTCAATATCACGATTAATAAAAATGAACAGGAAATCGGTTATTATAGTCGCTTGTGTTATTTGTTCCTTTTTCTCCAGTTATTTAGGCAATGTTGGAAAGACTTTCTCTTGGGAATAGATTAATGTAGTTAATGTAGATTTGCTCTACTGTTTGTGAATATTATTCCAAGTGTTGATCCGTGGTCGCTTGACCACGTATACATATTGTTATTGCACCATTGGCTTGGGTCATGCTTTAATCTTCCTATCTTTAAAATTCATATATTTACTTTTAGTCCAGATATAATTGCAGATTTATCTAACGTTTTTACAAGCTCCACAAATGATCTGTGTGTCTCGTCACGTGTTAAACTTGCATCGTCGGCAAATAGTGTTTGTTTTATTTCCGTACCACCTAAAAATAGACCGGAATTATTTTAGTTATTATTGATTTCTCTTGACAATATGTCAATACATAAAATAAACAGGCATACGTATGCAGAGAAGGGGCAACATTGTCTTACACCCTTTTACACTTTAAAATCATCTGATAAATGACCGTTATTTGAAATGCAAGTTTGAGTATCCTTATAGAATGGTAATATCCATTGCATTGGTGATTCATCAAAATATAGATTCTGCATATATTTAAATATAAATTTAGTGTTTAGACTATCAAATGCTTTTTGAAAATCGGAAAACAATAGTAGACCAGCGGGGCCGTTTCACTAATCTTCGTAAGACTAAAATTTCGTAAGTGCAATATTATGATAGTCTGTAAATTTCACACTAACAATGTGTTCTTGTAAACAGTTATTGGATTTACATGTGTTGAGCATAGGCTGCATAGGCTCAATAAATGTAAATCCATCAATATAAATTGACTATTCTAAATCTGCACTTACGAACATTTTAGCCGTAAGAAGTTTAGTGAAACTGCCACAGGTGTGTCTGTTGTATTAGTTTCATTTATTATTTTCTTAAGTGTACGCACGCTACAGCTCAGGCTCAGCCAATCAAACTGCTTGATTGTGAGTTGAGATTGTCAATAGATGTTCAGAAACGTTGAGACCTGGGCAAGTTTAACACAGGCATGGTATTATCTATGTATATATATATATTTATTCATTTGCATTAAGCCAACTGGCCCATGAGCATGTACAACATATACAGAAACATTTGCAATACAGTGTGACTAATGCCATAGCGAAAATATAATCTAAAGTTTGCCTTGCACATGTACACATATATATATATGTATTTACATTTACAATTGGCATATACAGTTATGATAATTAAGGGTGCAAGCACAATACAACTATGCAATTTGTTACATACACTTTGAGACAAACCAATGCGTTAGGATAATGACGCTTGAACATGTTGAAAGCTTGGTGAAATCGGATACGGGGCGAAGATACATTACATTATAACATATTAGACTTTATGTTGTTTGGTATAAAATACGATTCCTTATGACAACTGCCTTGTAAATAAATATGGCATTTTTTCTAATAACCATGGCATTTTCAGAACTGATAAGGTCTATTAATTTTACCATACTTGGCCTTTTCCAATAGCGTTTCAACATATAAGATTTATGCTAATCTGTATACATTGTGCATTCCAAAACAAAGTGATACTCATCTTCTAGGATTGAACAAGAAGAGAAATTACGGTTTCCTATTGGTGTCCTATTGGGTTTAGTCCATCGTCCAGATTCGATTTCTAGACGATGTGATGATGTTCGTAACTGTGCCATGGCAATACGAAATTTAGATACGTTAATATCATTTAAGTAAGGTTTAAAAGAAAAAGTTGCAACATTATTGTAAAATAATGCTCTGCTACTATTATGAAGTATATCATTACAGTTTTGTATGAATTGATCGGTCAGTCTTTGTTCTACAAGTGATAAGAATATATCGATATTGCCAACACCTTGGTGTATCTAAGCATAACCAAGACCTACATTGTAAATTAAATCACGGCACGTGATGCCCAATTCGTTTTTGCTGGATCTTTGTATGTCATTTACAAATATATTGTATACAAGTTTGTTATACTTCAAGTTACTGCTATAACACAATTTTAACGAGTATTTTATAATGTTTGAATATCTACATACTATCAAATTTGTACCTCCAAGTTCTCCATATATAAAATCATTTTGTGTACACTGTTTAACACCCAAAATTCGTTTGCAGAAGCTAAGTTGGACCCTTTCAATAGTTTGTGCCTGTGTGAAACCCTATACTTCTGAGCCATAATGTAAAACAAGTATAATACGTGTATCAAATAGATCTAGTATTTGCTTAGCAGGCACATCTACAAATTTATATAAATATTTATTAAGCTTAAAACCCGCTTTGCTTGCTTGCGCAGCCAATGTGTGTGTAGCTTCTGCAAAATAACAACCTGTAGTAAAGACATTACCTAGATATATAAATTTGCTTACAATTTCTATCTCCATGTCACCATAGGTAAACACAATATTTCTTCGCAACATACCACCTTTCCTAAATATCATTATATATAGAGGATATTCCATCGTACATTTTGAATAGCGGGAAATAATACACGAGTGTGCGTCGGCTTCCGCGTAAGCAACGAGTGAGCGTAGCGATGAGGTGCTTGCACGGACGCCGACGGACACGAGTGTATTATTTCCGCTATTCAAACAAGTACGATGGAATATTCTATTTATTACAGTCTCACGGTGGATATATATATGCACATTTAGTCTATTTTTGAGATTATAATCAATGAGTTGTGCTGTGCGCATGAATATTTGCACAACGACGACACGTGACGTCATGTAAACCTTTTGGAATAAAATTTACGCAGCTGTTTCTATCAACTAGATAAATTTGAGTGCATGTTTGGAATGTGTTCAATCACATTAACATTGTAGATTAGTCAAGGCTCTCCAAGTTTTCTTGATTTTGACTGTAAATGATCATTTTTAATTATAGTTTATACACTATATTGGAGACTGTCATTCAATTCTCCCAGTTTTGACAGTTGTGGCTTTGTGGTGGCAGGCCTGATCTACATGTAGGTCAGTGTCCGAGCTAGCGAGAGTTCATGATCATTTAGATATGCTAATTTTGACAATGGAATTATTGGTTAAATTATATAGTTCAAAGGTCGCGGGAGCAGAGAGTGACATCCACTGTCCCGGGAATTCAGTTTTGCACAATGCGTAGTCGGCGTGGATGTTTCTGAGGATTCTTGACATACCCACCGCCGCCCTATCTCCTCCTCTGATTTTAAACATTCGTAGTTTGTTTACATTTGAAGACAAGTGTTCGTAATAGTTTAAATTACTGCATTGAAACATTGAGCTGTGCATGCCTATGTTGGGTTGGGGTAACTGCAACATAGGCTAATGTCAGAGAATATTTTGCCCCCTTTTCGATAAATTAATTCATATGTACATTTATGTGCGGCATCAGTTGAAACATTTGCCAGACTTGTTGATGCATCATTCACTCGCCTGAAGCGACTCGTCCCAGTACGTACGCTCGACACGACATTCTGAACGCTCGTCTCACCTCATTATCGGCTCGCCAGTCGGTACGCTCGACTGCCCTGGACGACCCACCTATCTATTTTCCGAGTACGCTCGACTCGCCAGTCGGTTACGCTCGACTACCCTGCACCACTTTCCTCATTATAGTCGGTACGCTCGACTCGCCAGTCGGTACGCTCGACTCGCATTCGAGTTGTTAACTCAACTCAGATCTTTCTAGTCGTCAACTCGTCACCCTCTAGTCGTTTCAATCGAATAATCTGGTAATAGTGTATAAATAGAATTAAACAGTTTGCATGGTAGCTCGCGAAATTACGGGTGTTCTCTTCACGGTGTATTATTTGTAAGAAGTTGATTACAAGTTTTCTCTCACAGCAAAACCCGTGCAAATAACTCGCAAGAGTGTAATAAATCTCAATAATTAGATGCAGTCATGATTCCTTGGGTGAAACAAAGGTCACGTGATAAAGTGGATCAGCAAGGCCCCGCGGACCACGTGACAGATAAGAAACAAACATATGTTACAAATCATTGCAATCTGAACAACTACTGAACATGAGAACTCTCAATCACACAGCTTTACTGGCTGAGCCCGAGCCGCCAACTTAATTGCTAGCATATATTCCAGTTCATACTCAGATAGTGCAATAGTCACTGACAAATAATGAAAAGATTAACACAGCTGGCATTGTACGAAACTAACGGCGACACGTAAATAAATATACTCCGTTGACGCAGCTGAAAGTGTCAACTACGTTTTTCTGTCAATTACCAGTTCCCGATAGGGTCGTATTATCGGAAAAGAATCGTGTAATGCATTTCTTACTGGAAGAGATATAATTATCCGGACCACATATTGATTTCAACGAGTCCTTCCTCCCAATGCGCTTGAGACACACCGCATTCGGATATTAAGCGATGGTAACTACGTTTGGCACGCCGTTTTAATGAGAAAAGGGTTCTTACAACGTTGTCCCCATGCATTCATTCATGCGGCTTATATTTAAGGATGGGAATTGGCTCGAACACCTACCATACTCGGTATACAGTTTGTATTGTATAACATGGGAGTTTCGAGTATGATAACACCGTGTATTAAACTCATATGTAGCTGCAATTGGAGAAATGGGGCGTATCGGCTTTGCGACCAGTGTAGATCCAGATCACCCTGTGCATCCGCACAGGCTGATCAGGATCTGCACTGTTCACCATTCCATCAACGAGGAACCCGTTACGTTTCAAACAAGCAATACAGATTTTTATCCGGCTACATGAGTATGTTATTTGATCAGAAGCTACACTGGCCCCAAATACCTTGAATAACGGTTCATAGTTTTATGGGTTATTCCGGTATATATGGTGGTTTGGGTGCATTGTTACCAACATACAATTTACGTCACCTCCCGCGCGTTACACGTATAACTAGAAGTGTTCCTTTGTGGGTATTTGCCAGTATAAAAGGGGTCCGAAAGTTCGGAAGGTTAATGTGTAGATAATTGACGATTTATGTCGTGTGCAATGATTGAGCAAACAGCTGTGATCACATACACTTATCCCATCAACACAGTGAGTATGTGCCGTGAAACACGGTGTCGTGAAACATTTTTGATATCCAGTCAATACAATTTTTGCATTTTACAGCCATTTGTAGGTGTTGACGGGATAAATAGAATAGTAGGTTAGTGCCGTGAATGGGAAAACATATCTGGCGCGGCTCGGAAACGGGATGTGCTCGGGAGAGCCTCGCCCATCCCGTTTCCTAAGCCTTGCCAGATATTTTTTCCCATTCATGGCACTAACCTACTATTCTCTACCTATTTTCCTTATTTCTGAACCAACGTATATGTTGTGACCACTCATTTAAACCGTCTCGGCGAGACGGTTCAAATGAGTGGTCACAACATATACTTCTGATGAGAAATAAAGAAATTCTTGAGCCTTGCGGATATTGTTTCCCATTCACGGCACTATCTTACTATTCTCTATATATTACGCTGGTGCAAAAATTGGCAACCGAGACCGCTGCAGAAAACATGTGACATTCGCCGCAAAGGAACGAAGATTAAGGATACTAAACTTCGTTACAACGCCGCGAGGGAAGGAAGTTTAAGAACCTTAAACTTCGTTAGAAAGCCGCGATGGAACACAATTTAAGAATGATTGCAACCAGATACTAGAAACACGCTTTGCAACCTGATCCCGGAAACACGAATATTCGCAACCGGATACTAGAAACACGAATCCGTATTTATATTATTCTCGTTTCGGTATTCGGATCGCATAACGTGTTGTTAAAATAATTAATGACGCATACAACCAATGTGCCCAAATGTTCCCGATGTTAAATCCCCATAGACATCTTCACAGAGTGGGGACATTTTTAGAATTTCAGAAATACTGGACCGATTTTCAAAATCTAACTTTTGTTTTCTTAAGTTAGATCATTTCCAAGCTATCTAGCCATGTTTCGGAGTCAATTTCCAAAGTATTTCGTTGTTTAACTCCTCCCCTAGCTCCTCCACCTCCTTTTCCCCCATGTTAAATTTCCATAGACAAATCAATGTTTCGTATTATAATCAATATTTGACCAAGTTTCACTAAATATAAAGAAAGCTCATTCTTAAATTTTGATAAAATTTAACATTGTCGAAAAAAACAATTGTTTTTGCATTGTTTATACGGCCGTAAAATTTGGGCAGGTTTCGTGAAACAGACAGTAGTTTACCTTATGCAACCTGATTCTAGAAACACGCATATTCGTGTTTCAAGTATGTATTTTGTGCCATAGTGTATCTCATGCGATATATCATGAAAAATATTGACAACATTTACGACGACGAAAGTTTACGAACTGTTCGGAGCACATGTGGAACATTTCCTCATATCATTCACAGGAAATACAGTGGAACCTCTTTATACCGAACAGTAAGAAAACACCTGTGACCTAATTTTTGTTGAGTTTCTTGGTCATTTATACCAGGTGATAATGTATGTTCGTGATCGCTGAGCACACACATATGGCTCAGAATAATCAAATGTCTGATTTACAGTGAAACCTCTCTAAGCCGGACACCCTGGGAACCTCCCAGGGTGTCCGGTTTAGAGATACTGTATTTTTTTTATAAGAATCGCGAATGTTATTAAGTACAAAATCACATGACGTGTCTCACACGTGGCTGTCACTGGAGAAATGGGGCTGCTGGGATTTGTGGCCATAGCTCCTGATCAAATAAACATTCCCGTAACCTGATAGTAATCTACATTGCTTGTTAGCATTACGGGTGTTTCATTGATGGAATGGCGAACAGTGCAGATTTTTATCAGACTGTACGGATGCACAGGCTGATCTGGATCTACACTGGTCGCAAAACACATAATCACAATTTCTCCAGCCACAGCTACATATATTTATCGAAACAATATACATATACCCGTCAAGGGCTTGTCTTTATATTGTCCCAGACAGTCTGTAAATATATGTCTCCAGTCAACTGGTGTCAGCCATAAAGCGCCATGGAGCCCTTAAACAGTTCGAGGAAATATTCTAATCGAGAAATATTGAGTTGTTTTTTATGTCTAGTTGTCAGCCATAAAGCGACATGGTGCCCTTAAACAGTTCCAGGAAATATTCAAATCAGGAGATGTCAAGCAGTTTTCTTGGTCTAGTTGTCAGCTACATGTATAAAGCGCCATTGTCTGCTTAGACAGTTCCAGGAAATATTCAAATTGAGAGATGTCGAGTTATTGTCTAAGTCTGGCATTTTTATCAGCTAAAAGCGCCATGGTGCCCTTAAACAGTTCTAGGAAATATTATAATTGAGAGATGTCTAGTTGTTTTCTGTTTCTAATTGTGAGCTTCAAAGCGCCATGGCCTGCTTCAATATTTCTAGGAAATATTCTAATCGGGAGATGTCGAGTTGTTTTATAGGTCTAGTTGTTAGCTAAAAGCGCCATGGTGCCCTTAAACAGTTCTAGGAAATATTCTAATGGGAGATGCCGATTTGTTTTCTGTCTAGTTTTTAGCTACAAGCGCCATGGTGTATTTATCAGTTTCAGGAAATATTCTCATCGAGAGATGTCAAACTGTTTTCTATGTCTAGTTGTCAGCTAAATCGCGCCAAGGTGCCCTTAAAAAGTTCCAAGAAATATTCAAATCGCGATATGTCGAGTTGTTTTCTATGTTTATTTATCAGCTATATAGCGTCATGTTGCCCTTAAACAGTTCTAGGAAATATTCTTATCGGGACATGTCGAGTTGTTTTCTGGGTCTAATTTTCAGCTATAAAGCGCCATGGTCTGCTTAAACAGTTACAGGAAATAATCAAATCGGGAGATGTCGATTTGTTTTCTAGGTGTAGTTGTCAGCTATATGGTGTCATGGTGTCCTTAAACAGTGCTAGGAAATATTCAAAGCAGGAGATGTCGAGTTGTTTTAGGTCTAGTTGTCAGTTATATAGCGTCATTGTGTCCTTAAACAGTTCCAGGAAATATTCAAATCGGGAGATGTCGAGTAGTTATCTAGGTCTAGTTGTCAGCTATATGGCGACTTGGTGCCCTTAAACAGTTCTAGGAAATATTCAAAGCGGGAGATGTCGAGTAGTTATCTAGGTCTAGTTGTCAGCTATATAGCGACTTGGTGTCCTTAAACAGTTCTAGGAAATATTCAAAGCGGGAGATGTCGAGTAGTTATCTAGGTCTAGTTGTCAGCTATATGGCGACTTTGTGCCCTTAAACAGTTCTAGGAAATATTCAAATCGGGAGATGTCGAGTTGTTTTAGGTCTAGTTGTCAGCTATATAGCGACTTGGTGTCCTTAAACAGTTCAAGGAAATATTCAAAGCGGGAGATGTCGAGTAGTTATCTAGGTGTAGTTGTCAGCTATATGGCGACTTTGTGCCCTTAAACAGTTCTAGGAAATATTCAAATCGGGAGATGTCGAGTTGTTTTAGGTCTAGTTGTCAGCTATATAGCGTCATTGTGTCCTTAAACAGTTACAGGAAATATTCAAATCGGGAGATGTCAAGTAGTTATCTAGGTCTAGTTGTCAGCTATATAGCGTCATTGTGTCCTTAAACAGTTACAGGAAATATTCAAATCGGGAGATGTCGAGTAGTTATCTAGGTCTAGTTGTCAGCTATATGGCGACTTGGTGCCCTTAAACAGTTCTAGGAAATATTCAAAGCGGGAGATGTCGAGTTGTTTTAGGTCTAGTTGTCAGCTATATAGCGTCATTGTGTCCTTAAACAGTTCCAGGAAATATTCAAATCGGGAGATGTCGAGTAGTTATCTAGGTCTAGTTGTCAGCTATATATCGGCTTGGTGTCCTTAAACAGTTCAAGGAAATATTCAAATCGGGAGATGTCGAGTTGTTTTAGGTCTAGTTGTCAGTTATATAGCGTCATTGTGTCCTTAAACAGTTCCAGCAAATATTCAAATCGGGAGATGTCGTGTAGTTATCTAGGTCTAGTTGTCAGCTATATAGCGACTTGGTGTCCTTAAACAGTTCTAGGAAATATTCAAAGCGGGAGATGTCGAGTAGTTATCTAGGTCTAGTTGTCAGCTATATGGCGACTTTGTGCCCTTAAACAGTTCCAGGAAATATTCAAATCGGGAGATGTCGAGTTGTTTTAGGTCTAGTTGTCAGCTATATAGCGTCATTGTGTCCTTAAACAGTTCCAGGAAATATTCAAATCGGGAGATGTGGAGTAGTTATCTAGGTCTAGTTGTCAGCTATATGGGCCATCGTGCCCTTAAACAGTTCTAGGAAATATTCAAAGCGGGAGATGTCGAGTAGTTATCTAGGTCTAGTTGTCAGCTATATAGCGACTTGGTGCCCTTAAACAGTTCTAGGAAATATTCAAAGCGGGAGATGTTGAGTTGTTTTAGGTCTAGTTGTCAGCTATATAGCGTCATTGTGTCTTTAAACAGTTCCAGGAAATATTCAAATCGGGAGATGTCGAGTAGTTATCTAGGTCTAATTGTCAGCTATATAGCGACTTGGTGCACTTAAACAGTTCTAGGAAATATTCAAAGCGGGATATGTCGAGTTGTTTTAGGTCTAGTTGTCAGCTATATAGCGTCATTGTGTCCTTAAACAGTTCCAGGAAATATTCAAATCGGGAGATGTCGAGTAGTTATCTAGGTCTAGTTGTCAGCTATATGGCGACTTGGTGCCCTTAAACAGTTCTAGGAAATATTCAAAGCAGGAGATGTCGAGTTGTTTTAGGTCTAGTTGTCAGCTATATAGCGTCATTGTGTCCTTAAACAGTTCCAGGAAATATTCAAATCGGGAGATGTCGAGTAGTTATCTAGGTCTAGTTGTCAGCTATGTAGCGACTTGGTGCCCTTAAACAGTTCTAGGAAATATTCGAATCGAGAGATGGCTAGCTGTTTTCTGGGTCTAGTTGTCAGCTACATGTGTAAAGCGCCATTGTCTGCTTAAACAATTCTAGGAAATAGTATAATCAAGAGATGTCAAGTTGTTCTCTGGGTTTAGCTGTCAATGAAGCGGTCTGTTGATTGGAATTGTTTCAAAACAAGAGTAACATCTATGTTTCCAAGTGCTTGGCACTCGGTCAAGATTGGCTTAAAAGAAAACGTCTTGTTGTGAGGCAAATGCCCAAATCTTGCCGTTGCTTGTTGTATATATTACAAAATAGTTGCATATTGTGCCTGAAAGCAAGCAGCTTGATTGGCTGAGCCTGAGCTACTGTCTGTTCATTGTTTTGCTGCCGACGAACTTTTGGCTGTTAAACACATTAAGTATAAAACAAACTAATAGTAATTACTGTTTCATTAATAACGAAGTAACATGACAATCAGCAAGTGAGTTCATTTGGAATAGTATTACATGTATGTGGCCTTACTTAATAGTTTAACCCTTTATGTGACTAAGTGTTATGACTGTAAGAGAGTCACATGAAAACGGGCAACCCGAACTGTCTGGCTGTAATGCAGGGCGACTCGCTCGCCCTGCGTTACAGCCAGAACGTTCGGGTTAGAGGGTGGGATGATATGGGAAATTTAACGATCGGTCGATCGGGGCACTTGTCTGTCGGAGCTGAACATTGTTATTGTAATATTAGTGCTGAATATTCGGTTTCCAAGCCCAGCCCCCTCCCACCATACATGTGACTGGAGATGGAGAAAATTTGGTGGCGATGTTTAAGAGACGTAAACTCCCATTCAATTTTCCAAATCTGGGAAAGTGCAAATTCCTAATTTGGCCCATTCTGGAAGCAAGCGTTTAATAATACGAGCTATATAATACGAATATTCAATATTAACAACAAACAGTATTGCAAATGTTACGGGCATAGCTGATATTATTAATGGCATATACGAGTTATATAATACGAATGTTTAATATTAATACATAGCTAGTATTATCAATGTCATACAATTATCTAAATTGCATGCATATTGGTTGGGTTACACAGTTTCCCCGACACAGTTTCGGACACGTACACTACCGCCTGCGATAAATTATGTCAATATTTGTCAATTTCTTTATTACTCAATGCTTTAAATACTGTGACTGAAATCAAGCAGCTTGATCGGCTGTGCCTGAGGTGTGCTACATTTCAGACACAGCCAATCAAGCTACTTGATTGCGAGTTGATATTGCCTGTATATGTTCATAAACGTTTCCAGGCGGTGATGTAACTCTTCAACAACACCGTAAGCACGGACGGTACGGATATTTTTGAAGATTAACGAGCCCACAACTACACCCCCTGCCCCCCACCCCCCTTTAACTTCCTGTCAAGGTGCATGATCACGTGGTTATAACAACAACAACAGTAGCTGAAAGTGTTGAAATCTTGTTTGATATTTTCCTTAATATAAAACGGATTTTTATGAAATATGGCGCAGCAAACGCGTCTTCATGAGCTGCATTTTGGTCGTCCAGGGAGTTCGGCACAGACTTATGTCGTTTATGCGAAGAATCGATGTCCGTGTCTACCGACACGGAAATCTATTCTTCGCAAAAACGACAGAATTTTGGGCCAAAGTACAGAGACCACCAAATGCAGCTTAACAAGACGAGTTTGATGCGCCATATTTCATCAAAATCTGTTACATAATAAGGACAATATACCGAGAAAGAATACGTACTTTGAATCGGATGGATTCTGGCTGTTTCAATACTTGTTGTTGTTGTTGTTAGTACCACGTGATCATACACATTGACTGTAATAGTTAACAAATATTTCCAATGCATCGACCCTGTCTTTCATTTCTATGATAGTAATTAGTATATTTAAAACGCGGAATCGTTGGAATGTGATCAAATAAACTGCTACATTTGTCTGATACAGGTCATTTACAGTTCAGCCAGAAACTTTATATATATTTAATATCTCCGAGGTCATCCGAGACTCATTGCCTTTAATGGTAATTGTGTAGACATTCAATGTCAATTAGGAATATTTTGTCTGCGAATCATGTTAATAGTGGACCGCGACAGGACAACGGGGGCTTACGGTCGTTGCTACGAGTGTAGACCCAAACCTGGGTTTGCGTTGGTAGATATTTAGTGAGCGAATCGAAAGACACACCGCGTTTCTAAAGAAGAGAGTATATCTTGATCAAGACGTAAAGGTGTTCTAACTTATCAGAGTTAGACTGGCCACAGATGTCATAAGCCACGGTCAGTTAGATCTGTTTGTGATTAAAGATAGGAAAGTTGCCATACACATATCGAGGGGTATGAAGTGTGCGGCCTCATATGTATAATTCAAGCTGTGTGAAGTGTACGTCCTGATAAGTCTAATTCAAGGGGACGGGAGTGAGCGTCATTGTCATGTCTGTGGCTGTCACTAGAGAAATGGGTATTATGGAATGTGTGAACTGTGTAGCTGGTGATTAAATATCCCACTCATGTAGACGGATAACAACCTATATTGCGTGTTAGAAGCGTGACTGGTGTTTCATTGATGGAATATAGAACCTTGCGCAGATCCTGATCAGACTGTGCGGATGCACAGGCTGGTCTGGATCTACACTGGTCTCAGAAACCATAATCCCATTTTCTCCAGTCACAGCCATGCATCACGTCTATGGCATAGTTTCAAGTCTTCTTTCCGTAGCACGTAGGCAATATTTGTTCGTTTGTCCGTTTCATGATGTTTATGTTTAGGCAGGTTAACGGGACATAATCCAGTATTTCTCTTGTACATATTGTGGTTGGGTGGTGGGGTAGATCCCAAATCCCTGAAATTAGAATAACCTGATCTGGTGCCAGGTCTACACCACATCGGGGTCACTTAGCTCCACCTCCTAAAATAATAGGATTAGTACTAATCATACTTCTTTTATAATGAGTATAGCCGGTTAATCTACCAGATATCGGGGCTCCGGTATGGATGAAGCCGATCGTTACATTTACCCTTCGCACGCTTCCAACTAATCACCCGCCCTGTGTCGAAGAGATACTGTGCTGATGTGTTTGTGTGTGAACACCATTAAAACAATTTAGTTGAGAAATAAATCATAATCTAACAGACTCACGTAATACTATTATGTGCAGCGCTAATAAAACGGAACTGCGCATTTTATCTCTGTTTCATTTGAACGGAAATATGTTTGCTGTGAGTGGTGTCGTGTGGTATGGCATATGCGACTAGTGTAGCCCCAGATCAGCCTGCGCATCATCGTAGTCTGATCAGGGTCTGCACTGTTCGCCATTCGGTCATCAGAACATCCGGCTTGCTTCTAACAAACAGTATATACCCATCCGCGCCGTAGCGACACTGTCACAATATGTTTAGACTTGATTTTTGATTGAAAACTTTTAATTTTGAAACAATAAGACAACGACCGAAAAATGCATGGAATACATGGCACTTGGCATGAAACGTGCCTTGTAACTTGTAAAAAATCTTTACTCGGCGAATTTTAGGGGGGGGGGGGTGCGCGCCGGGTCCCCCCCCCCCTGAAACCCCCCCCCCCCCCCCACCCCCCCCCCCCCCCCCCCTGAATCCGCCCATGGGTTTCACAAACGAACGACTACCTATCGTTTGCACATCGTTTTCGTTTTGTAATGATAACAAGATGTTTCCGTTGATTTAAACGTGTAAACCAACGAAAACATCGTTTTCTTATTAAAATCTAACAAAACGATGTTAAAACGATGCGTTGAAAGAAACGACAGGCGTTAAATAGTTGGGAGCCGGATATTTAAACGGAAATATCGTTTTCAGTACAAAAGACAACAGCGAACGATACTCGCTTCTATGCATATCGTTATGCAAATCAATCGTTTTCCACTTCATTTTCCATACATGTGTGTTTGTTTCCTTGGGAGACTTCAATACGTCGTCACTGTAGCGACAACAGAACGCAACTGCAGATTAATTTAGCTTCCATTTCATTCAATTTTTTAATTCATATGCAATTTTATTCTGATATTAAAAATCTACCAGGTACGGTACGACACTCGCCATACTGTCAACCAACAGAAGCGGAATATTTACCTTGGGCCCGGCTTGCTAACTCAGTAATTGTAACGCACTCGAAGGCCGGGACCATGCTGGTCCCGGCTTAGTGAGCGTTACAGTTTCTGAATTAGAGAGCCGGACCCAATGTACAACAGCACCACTTCCGTTGGTTGAAAAAAATAGCGAATGTCGTACCTTGTAGATATTTAATATTGCAGTAAAATTTGTTATGATTTAAAGAGGCTTTTGTCGTTCATACGACAACGATATAGAGAATAGTAGGTTAGTGCCGTGAATGGGAAAAATATCTGGCAAGGCTCAGGAAACGGGATGGGCGAGGCTCTGCCGAGCACATCCCGTTTCCGTGCCGCGCCTGATATTTTTTCCCATTCACGGCACTAACCTACTATTATATTTATCCCGTCAACACCTACAAATGGCTGCAAAATGCAAAACTAGTATTGACTGGATATCAAAAATGTTTCACGGCACCGTGTTTCACGGCACATACGCACTGTGTTGACGGGATAAACTGTGTTATAGAGCGCATCGTGTGTTTCATCTGGGACACCGTACTTTTTTTTTCTAATTCAGCACGTGTATCCAGTATGCTGTGAAAAGCTTTCGCAAATAAATGCCAATCAGAAGGCATCAGTAAATCATTTATAGTGGCTGTATTGTGATAGTAATGTATCGTAATTATGTATTCGGATATTCGCGCAATAAAAAAAAGATTCTAAAAGTGTTTGGGATTAAACTTGAGCATATACTCAGTCTCTGTACAATTGCTAGTGTTTTTTTTTACAGCTATTCAACAAGGGTTTTAAGGCAGTTCAAGTGTTAAAACTATTTGAACTAGTATTTATAAGCGTTAATGGCAAATACACTAGAGTTAGTTAATTTTCAGAATATTATAAAAAAAAAAATGATGAAAAAAATTATTATCAATTATCTTCCAGGGGCGTCGCAACGGGTCCGGCAGGTCTGGCGACTGCCGGGTCAATACTTTTGACATATTTGGAATTCATGTATAAAAACAAACGGAATTAAAATATGTTTTCTGCAAGTTTTCTCATTTCGCATAAAAAGTGTATGTTGTTACCACTCAGTTGAACCGTCTCGGCGAGACGGTTCAACTGAGTTGCAACAACATACACTTTGGGTGGGTAGCGAGGGAACCCAGCAAATTCGCCGGAACTACCTTATGATGCTTCCGACGCCCCTGTCTTCAGTGCATATGCGTACACTGCAGCCTGCGCTAATCGTGCCAATAGTTGTCAATTTCTTAATTGTAAAATGCAATTGTTACGCGCGTGAAGGCCGGGGCCATGCTGGTCCCGGCCTTCATGCGCGTTACAATTACTGAATCAGAGAGCCCGGCCCAAAGTACACTTGTACCACTTCCATTGGTTGAAAAGATGGCGAGTGTCTTACCGTGCAGATATTTATGGAAGCGTCATGGTGCCAATGCTAGAATATATTTATCACGTAATTAGGACTTACTATCTTCTAATTAGGAGTTAGTATCTCCTTATTAGGAGTTAATATCTCCTAATTAGCAGTTAGGAGATAAAAAAATTAGCATTGATACAGATAATATGTCCTAATTAGGAGATACTAAATCCTAATTAGGAGATACTAAGTCATAATTAGGAGATAATAAGTCTTATTTAGGCGATAGTAAGTCATAATTAGGAGATACCAAGTCTTAATTACGAGATACAAATAGTTTTGCATTGTCAACAGGATGCTTCCATAGATAATTAATATCGGAGTAAAATCGGGTATGATTTAAAGAGGCTTTTGAAGTTCATACACCAAAATAACTGCGTGCATATCTGGTAGCCGGTGTCTTTGATACAAAACAAACACTATATTCGTTTTGTCTGGACACCCCGTACGTGGATTCTCGGAAATTTCTTGGCAATTTTAAGCGTAAATTGGGCGACACAATCTGGTGTCGGGGTTCTTATGTTACATAGACATAATGTAATTGTGGCCATTTGTTGCCATGGATACAGTAATTGGTAGGACAAAACGCTGGATATTGAACATACTGTACTCATCAAGGAATCTTAAAGGTACGAGTCCGTCAAAGTAGCAAGTATATCAGGGGCGGATCCAGCATTTGGTGAACGGGGGGGGGATTGTCTAGTTGCGAAGGTAACTCTTGCAATCTACTCCCGTACCGTCCGTAGCTAGCTACGGACGGTACGGGAGTAATTGCAATAGTTACCGTTCACAACTAGGGGGTTGTCCTATTTTCGAGCTCTTCTAGATGCACTTTCCTGTGTTTTACGGCATTTAAATTCTGGCTTAAGTTTGTTAACATATTTGCCTTACAAACAAGGTGAACATAAGTCCTCAGTGACCCTGGCCTTGGGCGGTCGGACGTGGGTCGTATGCAAAACAAAGCACCATCCCTAGTTCAGGTTCATGAGTTATTATAGAATGAAATGTGTTACTAGCGTACGCACGTACGCACGTACGCACATACGCATATTATCCCTTCTCAGTTGTCAGAGGCTCGATACTATTATAACCTGAGTTTGCCAATGGACATAAACAATACTGAAAATACGAAGTAGAACATATGATATAATGTAGCCAATCATACATAGAAAAGCCAGGACAACGGACTCCTATCAATTATATTACACCAATCTTAAAATATGTCAGTTTTCTGGAGAGTTTTGACTCAAAACTCTCCAGAAAACTGGTATATTTTACAGCTTGGTATAATATAATTGATAGAAGTCCGTTGTCAGCCATAGCTTATGTACACTTTGAGAATGTTACAAAAGTACACAAACATACCATACTTGAAGTGCCTATTTGAGTAATATAATATATATGAGACGTTTGCCAATGGACATAAACATCATTGCATTGATCAACGTTCGACGTTTCAAACAGTTATTGTTGGAAACGTTGAAAGCCGAAAGGTCTTTTCTCTCAATTCCGTCCAATAAACTGAACATATTTAGAAAATAATTCCGTGAAATAGGATGCCCTCTCAGAAATTGTGTTATTTCCACATCAATTATCATTATCCTATTTTATGTGTCTGAAGGTCATTCTATTACAAAGATGGACGCGGATTCCGGCCGCTCTCCTGACAAAAAAGGTCTTCCTGACTGTTGATTTGAACGTACAGTAGAATCCCTCTAAGCCGGACACAGAAACAAAGTTAATTGAGTTAAATTTAGATATGTTTCATTGCCATTAACCTCCGGTAATAATGTCTGTTCACGGTCGCTAAGCAGCCACGCGTGTCCTGACGTAGCCATGTGTCTGTTTTACAGTGGAACCTCTCTAAACCGGACACCCTGGGGACAAGTTATTCAAGGATTTTGAAGGAAAACGATTGGCAAGATTAAGGCAGGTAGTGATGTGCTTGTTTCGTTTGCGATTGAAAGCACACATGTGTGTCAGTCATTCACTGGCGACATATACCACGGGTTATTGAAGAACGGTTCATATTTCGGTGTTTAGTGGATTATTTCGGTATCTCCGGTGGTTTGGGTGCATTGCTACCAACATACCATCACCTCCTGCGAATTACACGTATATTAAGTTATGTATTTTGACAGTGAGAAAGGGTTTCGAAAGTTCGGAACGGTGAATGTGTAGATAATTGGCGATTTCTGTCGTGTGTAATGTTTGAGCATTAATAGTTGCATAAAACTATGTAAATTAGCCAACGAAATCCACCCAAATCCTCCAAAATACCCATATTTGACACCAACATAATTACCATCTGTTCAAACACCTGTGACATATATATGCTTTTGTGACAGGAAAAACCCATATCAGCTTGTAAAACAGGCTGATATGGAGTTTATCAAGTCACGAGCTTAGTATTTGCCGAATACGTACTGAGTGATAACAAATTATTATATCAGGCATTGACCTGATACGAATATCCGGATTACAACGAATTGAAAACTGACGTTTCATAAGTCGATCGGCGTCACATGACGTTGCCGAATAACGTTAGTGGAATGACGCAACATAAACAAGTCCGCATTCTTTTCAACGAAAGCCACGTCATAATTGCTCATTATGTAGCGTAAAACGTTACCTGATAAATAGAATACCATGCTAGTGTCTTTTATCAGGCTAGGCTCGAACATGGTAGGAATTCCTCAACAAACCTCGGATTCCCTACGCGTTGCCTGATAACCGTGATATCAAAAGACAATAACCTGTTTTATTACACTCTTGCAAATTATGTGCACGGGTTTCGCTGTGAGAGAAAACCCGTAATCAACTCCTTACACATAATACACCGTGAGGAGAACACCCGTAATTGCGCGCCTGTTTTCTTGGAAACCACGAGCTACCATGCAAAATGTTTATTTTTATTACAGTCAAAATAAAGTTATTTGAAAATTTGGAAAAGGTCTCGACTAATCTAGAATGTTAATATGATTGAACACATTCCAAACATGCACTCAAATATATCTGGCTCATAGAAACAGCTGCGTAACTTGGATTTCAAAACGTTTAAATGACGTCACATTTGACGTCACACAACGTAACGTCAAAACGCTGGAAAACACGTCATTGTATAACTATTCATGCGCACATCACAATTCATTGATTATAATCTCAAAAATAGACTAAATGTGCATATATATCCGCCGTGGAACTGTAATAAATAGGATATTCCATCGCACATGTTTGAATAGCGGAAATAATACGCTCATGTCCGTCGCGTCCGTGCTAGCAACTCGTTCGCTACGCTCACTCATTGCTTACGCGGAAGCCGACGCACACTCGTGTATTATTTCCCGCTATTCAAAATGTACGATGGAATATCCTCTATATTCTCTATATCTTTTGGCAGAATCATAAGTTTCCTGATATCAGCCGAGGGCCAAATTGCCATTTACGTTACATTATGGTGCATTATTATGGAGGTCTCGCTCTTTCGCAGTTCCGGTCTGACCAGGGTTCGTCTGTGAATACATGAGACACTGAGACAGTGTCGTCTGCTGTTGTTTTTGCCTTTTTTCTCAATACAAACATGGTTTGACAGCACTTTAGAATCATTTCCATTGGAAATGATTCTAAAATGCTGTCAAAGCATGTATTTGATGAAAATTATCGAAGAAAATATATAAACAGCAGATGACAAAATATAATTTAGCATTAACCTCACTACAACAGCCACCTCTATACAACAGCCAGTTTTGCGTCTTCCCATTAGCGGCTGTTGTAGAGAGGTTGCACTTTACCATAGAACATGCACAATTTCATCATATTATATTTCCTACAGAAACTGGGATATTTTATGTAAATGTCGTTGAAAGTTGACGGAATTTTCATAGCAAATCATGAAAATTTCGTCTACGTTTGACATCATTTACAGAAAACATTGTTATCATGAAATATCGCACATTTCCTAGGTACAAAGTTGCATGGCTCGTCTCCTATTGTTCGTAGGATCTTGGGTATTGCTGAAACAATTATAGACAACATACCGACCAAATGACGTTTGAAGGTGCTACAAGCGTCAAACACTTCTATGGAAAACATATCACCAAGGTCAGCCGAGTGTCTACAATATACTCTCTAGAGACGTTTGCCGAGCTGGGCGTCTGTTATAGTGTGAGGCACAGGTTGAAGTAACGGACCAACGTATATAGATACATTAAAGGGACATATCAGGAAAAAAGAAAATGCTATGAAGTGTAAAACGTGTTTTCCTTATGACCCTGTGTAAAGTGGTTTAATTGAAGATATATGACGATACTAGGACCGCTGATTTTTTTAGGATCTTTTGGGGGAAGAAATAAGAATACAAAAAATAAAATGTGTTTTCATCATGGCCCTTGGACGGTCGGACGTGTGCCGTATGCAAAACAAAGCACCATCCCTAGACACACATTGTGGCCAAATATTATCAAAATCGGTGGAGCGGTTATTGAAAATTTAAACGTGCTACTAACGTCAGTACGCATATGAACTAATGCTACATGTATATGTATATGCTATCTTGCCTATCGGCGAGTGGATAACACGACAACGGCCAAATGTTTCCTTTATGAACATATATAGTTCCAGCACAGTTTGTTTATATTCCGTAATCTAATTGACCGACGTTCGTGCTCACAGCACGAACGACGGTCAATTAGATTACGGAATATAAACAAACAGTGCTGGAACTATTTTTGGCACATCCCTGGCGGATTAATATTTAACGTGAACTTTGATATTTCTGAAATCACACTGGCGTCTACAGGAATACAGCGCTCGGAGAACGACATATTGGCAACCGGCCAATAAATAGTTCCTTATGACATTTGTGGCCAGTGTAGAACGCGATCATCTTTTCTGGCTGTGACTGAATACATGGGGCTTATTGGATTTGTGACCAGTGTAGCTCCTGATCAAATATCCCGCACTATACAAATATACAGTTAAACTACTGTTTCCTAATCTATTTCATCACGTTCTATGCGTACATGTACATGTACAGTGCAACCTGTCTACAACAGCCACCCATGGGAAGACGCAAAACTGGCTTTTGTATAGAGGTGGCTGTTGAAGGGAGGTTAATGCTGAATTAAATGTTGTCGTCCGCTGTTTTATTTATTTTCTTCCATAATTTTTTAAACTAAAGTGATGTCAAAACATGTTTTTCTTGAGAAAGAAGGCAAAATCAACAGCAGATGACAATTTCCGTGTTCAGCAGTATTGTTGAGAAAGAAGGCAAAATCAACAGCAGATGACAATTTCCGTGTACAACAGTCTAAGGGTTAGATATAGAGGAAATCATCTATTTGGGATATAACATAGCAGCTGCTATAGAGAAGGTGTTGTTGTAGAGAGGTGACCGTTCAGGAAGGTTTGACTGTACATGTACGAAACCCAATGCGCTTAAATCAGCAAAATACATCAGTCAACGTCTTATCTGGTGCTACGTGAAGTTTCATGTAGCACAGAAATTGCAGGTGGCGAATCCACATTCATAGCGAAAGCTACGGAGCGCCGCAGCGATGTAGAATTATATTTTTTATTAATTTTAGAAATAACAATTCGTTCCATCAATTAACAATTCGTTCCCACGAATTAACAATTCGTTCCCGTGAACGAATTGTTAATTCGTGGGAACGAATCGTGGGAACGAATTATTAATTCGAGGGAACGAATTGTTATATCGTGGGAACGAATTGTTAATTCGAGGGAACGAATTGTTAAATTGAGGGAACGAATTGTTATTTCGCGGGAACGAATTAATAAAAAAGCCATGTCCCATGCCGGGCTCCGTCGAAAGCAGACATCAGAGTTTGTGTATTTCGAATGCGGAGCCAGCTCTTGATTCAGAATACCCGCTATTCTATCGAGCACGCATGTAGACGATAGCAAATTAAATAGCGATTGCATCATCTGTGTTTTCTAAATATCCAGCTATCGATTCGGATTTCGCAGTAAAACAAAAACAAGTTAAAATATCGATTACCACGGAGCCAAGTAGGAAACATGGATTTCTTTTATTAATTCGTTCCTTCGAAATAACAATTCGTTCCCTCAATTTAACAATTCGTTCCCTCGATATAACAATTCGTTCCCTCGAATTAGCAATTCGTTCCCACGAAATGACAATTCGTTCCCTCAATTTAACACTGAATTCGTTCCGTCGAATTAACGATTCATTTCCACGATATAACAATTCGTTCCCTCAAGTTAACAATTCGTTCCCACGATATAACAATTCGTTCCCACGAATTAACAATTCGTTCCCGTGGGAACGAATTGTTATTTCGTGGGAACGAATTGTTAAATTGATGGAACGAATAGTTAATTCGTGGGAACGAATTGTTAAATTGAGGGAACGAATTGTTATTTCGTGGGAACGAATTAATTAAACAAAAAATAATTATACGTCCCCTGTGGGGCTCCGTATATAGATTGCAGAGTCGGTGTGCATTGGATTAAGACAGTATTTACGTCTCTGATTGCAAGTAGAAAGTTCTAGATCCGATCCGAGTCGGTGTGCATGGGAAGTACCAATTTCTACATTGAATCTGGCGAAAGAGTTCAAATATTCAGCTCTACAATGAACTCGGCATTAGTTTTGAATGTTGATGATTTTCGACCTGCGAGCTACACCACCAGATGTCAACGGTTCTGAACATATATTTCCAATACCAACTCACAAACAAGCATCTCATGTCAATGAGAAATTTTGGGTAAATATGACCTCTAAATGACCTAAAAAATGACCCCTAAAGGTGGAATCTGCGGGGGTACCCACCCCTATCCAACAGCTTACATATCATAGAAGTCGATCAGCATGGGTCCCCATTTGTAACAATAAATGCCATCAAAAAGTTATTGGAGGCCTTTTATTGGCATTGGTGGGCCGTCTAACTTGATCGCCCACTCCTCAGTAGGTACCGCCCGCGTTAATCATGCCCGCGTTAATCGCAATCAAGCAGCTTGATTGGCCGAGCCTGAGCTGTAGCTCGCACACTCCTCAATAGGTACAGGACCGCCCGTGTTAATATTTCTGAGCATCTATTCATCATGGCAACATGAAATCAAGCAGCTTGATTGTCTGAGTCTGACTCAGCCAATCAAGCTGCTTGATTTCACGCATAATATTCAAGTATTTTGAAATAAAAATAAATTCAAAAATTGGCAAGAATGGAGTAGGCAGTGGTGTAATTTGACGCAGTGCTTATCTGGAGTCCTATTTTGTCAGATCTGGTCCCTATTGATTTAGTGAAATTAAATGTCTGAAGCTTTTAAGACGCATCGATAGTGTCCTGTGTACATAAACTGTACGAATCTAGCCGGAACGTTTAGCACGCCATAAAGCAGCCACGATTGACATCGACGCTAGTTGCGGAAACGTTTTGCAGAGTTATGTTTCCGCAACAACCTCAACGCGTGAAACGTATGGCCCGTCTCCGTGAACCGTTCCTTCATATACCAACAAACACCATGGAGTGTTTGGCGCAAAGACATTAAAGGAACTGTGTCTCAGATGGTAAATAAGTGTCTTTTTTCCACTTCATGCACAGGAAATAACCAATATAAATCAAGCATTGGGTTCACAATACCATATATGTCTACACTTTAACTGCCTTTTATTAAGGACCTTTTGTATACCTGATCATTCATCGATACCGAGATAATTTATTTGTAAATGTGATGGAACATATGTATAACATATATGTGAAAACTGCCTCCTAACTGTATCCTATGCGGCACATGGAGATGCCACACGGCCATCATAGTGCATTCCAGCCATCAGCCATCTTTACCTCTTCTGGCATTTGACAAGAAACTGACATTATCCCATAAATACAGTGCGTATGTGCCGTGAAACACGGTGCCGTGAAACATTTTTGATATCCTGTCAATACAATTTGGAGATGCGGATGGGGTTATTTTTTGCATTATAAAGCTATTTGTAATGTTAACGGGATAAATAGAATAGTAGGTTAGAGCCTCGCCCATCCCGTTTCCTAAGCCTTGCCAGATATTTTTTCCCATTCACGGCACTAACCTACTATTCTCTATATACGAAGTAGAACATATGCTATAATGGAGCTAATCATACATAGGAAAGCCAGGACAACATGCTCCTATCAATTATATTGCACCAAACTGTAAAATATGTTAGTTTTGTGCCTGTTTATTTAACAACACAAACCACCACAAGAGTGCTGTAAGTCACAAAATACGCCCGTCGAAGATGGGCCAGACGGCGAAGATGCAGAAATGTGAAGCTGTCACCAAGGCAAGAAACATTAATGAGAATTTGAAACTATATAGCATTATTTATTCCTCTCGTTGTGCTAAACAGGCATACTAATTTATGTGTAAGTTAGAAATTATATAGAATTGGATACAAAAATGTGGGGGAAAATTTTTTCGGCATAAAAACACCAAGGTGCACATCTTCAGTATGTGTAGAAGACGTGTGTATAGTTTCAGATCGATCGATTGAACGGTTTCAGAGAAGTTAAGTACACAAACATTGCACTTTTTCTGTCCGCCGTATAATAAAATGATTGTAAATAGCCTCATTCACAGAGAATGGCACAGTGTGTCTCTTCTACCTGGCTAACCACACAACACATACCATATATACCCACTACCAATGTGTATGATCACGTGGTACTAACAACAACAACAAGTACTGAAACTTCTAGAATCCATCTGATTCAAAGTACGTATTATTTTATATTGTCCTTATTACGTAACGAATTCTGATGAAACATGGCGCATCAAACACGTCTTGTTAAGCTACATTTGGTGGTATTTTCGCCCAAACTTCTGTGGTTTTTGCGAAGAATCGATTTCCGTGTCTACCGACACGGAAATCATTTCTTCGCAAAAACGACATAAGTCTGTGCCGAACTCCATGGACCACCAAATGCAACTGTTGAAGACGCGTTTGATGCGCCATATTTCATCAAAATCCGTTGCATATTAAGGAAAATATCAAATAATACTTACTTTGGAGTGGGCGACGTTGTTGTTGTTGTTACCACGTGATCATGCACCTTGACTACTGTACTCTATTATGAGACAATATTGCAATAGTGCAGTGAAGACTCATATTGGGAGAGTATATATGGCCCATATGTATTTATATATAACACTGTTATTGCACAGTGTTTAGGAAAAGTGTACACAACAGCCATAGCTTATGTACATTTTGAGAATGTTACAAAAGTAATAATTGACTTGAAGTACATGTTGGTGTAATATAATATGTATGAGTCCGTTGTCCTGGCTTTTCTGTGTATGATTAGCTACATTTATCATATGTTCTACTTCGCATGGTGAGTTTCTTGCCAAACACCAGAAGAGGTGAAATTGACTGATGGCTGGAACACACAAAGATGGCCGACTTGGCCACTCCATGTGCCGTATAGGATACAATAACGAGGCAGTGTTCACATGTATGTTATACATATATTCCATCACATTTACGAAGCAATTATCTTTGCATCAAACGAAACTATTGTCTTTGAATCGAAGAATGATCAGGTGTAGAACGGGTCCGTTTCATCATTTTCTGGGCATGTCTGATACACGATGCCAATAAATGACGTTCTGGCTCCCAATTCTCTACGAAATAACGCAGATAATTGGCATAGCCATAATAAAAATATCATCTACTAAACTACCAGTATCAATATACTATCGTGATATTTGTCTGGACGTGAAACAGCTGCATGTGCATGTTTGGAGGTCATATACCGCGGAACCTCTCTAAACCAGACACCCTGGGGAGTCCGGTTTATACAGGTTCCAGTTAACCCGCGTTACAGGCAGAAATTTCCGGTTATGTTCCACTGAATATGAGCACCCTAAGACATGTTTGCATGCTTTGCAATCATAAACAGACGTTAACACCAGACATTAATGACACCAATCAAATTAATCAAACAGATGCGTTGTCTGTGTCCGGTATCCGGAATAGAGAGGCTCCAATTTAACAAGCTTTTACAGATACACTGCCAGATGCAGCGATATCCGCTTGACCAACATCTACACAACGGCCTGCGTTAACCCTTTGAACCCGAAAAACCCGCTATAGCGGTGTTTGCAAACAGTGCAGATCCAGATGAGCCGGCTCGTAACGAGCCGTCTCATCAGGATCTGCACTTTTTGCAAGTAATTTTCACATTGTTTAGAACAAAAATACCCACTTTTCATAAATGGACTAATCTGAAAATCATTTTATGACGATTGGATTGGTCGGAAAATTAGCATATCATAGTCTATTCCAGTTACTTAGGGTTGAAAGGGTTAAACTTGCCGACATGGCAACGTTTCTGAACATGTATTGGCAATCTCAACTCGCAGTCAAGCAGCTTGATTGGCTGAGCCTGAGCTGTCGCACAGCTCAATCAATCAAGTTGCTTCATTTCAAGTACAATATTCAAGTACAGTTGAATCTCTCTAAACCGGACACCCTGGGAGGTCCCCAGGGTGTCCGGTTTAGAGAGGTTCCACTGTAAATCAGACATATGACTACAGTGTATTCCAAGGCATGCAGATGTTTTTTGTGAATTTCAGTATAGGAATGAATGGCCTTTTTGTGGAATTTATCGGGGTATAAACTTGGAAAAGTCGCGGGAATACTGGACGAAGGCCGGAAGGTCTCGTCCAGTATTCCCGCGACTTTTCCAAGTTTATATCCCCGATAAATTCCACAAAGAGGCCATTCATTCTTTATAATTCCAGCATTTGAAATAAATTCATCAAGAAAATGTGTTTATTTTCCGTTTTCTTACGAATTATTTTAACTGCGCCTGACGGTTACGGAAAGTAGTTCAGTATGGGAGTTTACTGGGATATAAATTTTGGACAGATACTTGCTACGGACCAATCAAATGTTAGAGAATTGTGTAAATATTTTTGTGCTGGAATTATCAGGTATTATCACCAGAGATAGATGACAATGAAACCCATGAAATTAAAGATACATAGACTGCCTTCGTGTCCGGTTTAGCGAGGTTTTAATGTATTTTGAAATTGACAACTGTTGGTAAGATTAGCGCAGGCGGTAGTGTATGACTGCAAAATGTTTTGCTATCACGAACCCATGTTTCTAACCAATTACATATGGAATACACCTATTTATTTTTTTAAATATTTTACTCATATTTTTGTTATTTCTCAATAAAAGTATGTGGTGTGACTACTCACGCATGCATACATGCGGTTACATCGCATGAACACATACAAAAACAATGACAGTTACGCATGAATACGTGAAGTTACACCAGTTAAAGGTACATGCCCACTCAATGTCCTTTATATCAGAGACATCATCTCAGACATTTTTTTGGGAAATAAAGTGTTTTATTTAAGAGGCCTCGTTTGTATATGTACTTCACTTTAGCGTATTATTATTTAAAGGTACCCACTCAATATGCACAAAATGTTCTTTATATCAAAGACATCATCTGGGACATTCTCTGGCAAAATAAACATTAATTCACCATTACCCCACGTATTGATTGGCATTATTATACATTTCATATCAGACGTAAATTTACACATTGATATCGGGGTCGATAACCGTCTTTCCTTAAAATGTTAACGGACATTACTATTTATTCTCAGTATTTATTTTTTGATGTGCAATGATCATACATGTAATCTGTCGAAAATATTATTGTTTCATGTGACGAATTTAATTGGTATAAATAATTAAAAGAGATCATGCCTCATTTGCATATGAAAATAGCCTAATACAACCGCGAGTCACTATCAGTAAAATAAAATATTACTAAATGATTATATCTGTATAGCGGGCAGTCGTAATTTTTAGAACTGGTGGAATAGTGACACAATGATACAGTTATTTAATTCCTATAAAGAACAGTTTGTGCCTACTGAGTGGGCATGTACCTTTAAGACTTGTAATTAAACCCGATATGTGGGCAGGTCATGGGAATACATTTGGATGTCAAAAGTGACCGGTTGATTGATGTCAATGATACAACTGACTGCGTGTTTGGAGGCAATATTTCATTTGTTTTGATATGAATATGCGTTACAAGGTTATTATTATTCCAATAATGTCTACTCCTACACTGTACACAACGTAAACGAGCATATTGAGTGCTTGTCCAATGTAGTATACACAACATAAACGAGCATATTGAATGTTTGACCAATGTAGCATACACAACATAAAGAGAATATTGAGTGTTTGACCAATGTAGTATACACAACATAAACGAGCATATTGAGTGTTTGACCAATGTAGTATACACAACGTAAACGAGCATATTGAGATGTTGACCAATGTAGCATACACAACATAAAGAGAATATTGAGTGTTTGACCAATGTAGTATACACAACGTAAACGAGCATATTGAGATGTTGACCAATGTAGCATACACAACATAAAGAGAATATTGAGTGTTTGACCAATGTAGTATACACAACGTAAACGAGCATATTGAGATGTTGACCAATGTAGTATACACAACATAAAGAGAATATTGAGTGTTTGACCAATGTAGTATACACAACGTAAACGAGCATATTGAGATATTGACCAATGTAGCATACACAACATAAAGAGAATATTGAGTGTTTGACCAATGTAGTATACACAACGTAAACGAGTATATTGAGTGTTTGACCAATGTAGTATACACAACGTAAACGAGCATATTGAGATGTTGACCAATGTAGCATACACAACATAAAGAGAAAATTGAGTGTTTTGACCAATGTAGTATACACAACGTAAACGAGCATATTGAGATGTTGACCAATGTAGCATACACAACATAAACGAGCATATTGAATGTTTGACCAATATAGTACACACAACATAAACGAGCATATTGAATGTTTGACCAATGTAGTATACACAACGTAAACGAGCATATTGAGTGTTTGACCAATGTAGTATACACAACATAAAGAGCATATTGAATGTTTGACCAATGTAGAATACACAACATAAAGAGAATATTGAATGTATGACCAATGTAGTTAATACATAACGTAAACGAGGCATATGAGTGTTTTTGACCAATGTAGATACCACCACATAAAAAGACATATTAATGTTTGACAATGTAAAGTTATCCACAACATAAAGACAATATTGAAATGTTTGACCAATGTAGTATACATAACGAAACAGCATAGTGGGTGTTTGAACCAATGTAGTAGACACAAACATAAAGAGCATATTGAATGTTAGACCACCATTGTTTTAGTTACACAACATAAAGAGAAATATTGAAATGTTTGACCAATGTATATACACATCCATAAACGAGCATATGATAGTTTTGAACCAATGTAGTATACACAACATAAACGAGCATATTGTTGTTTTGACCAATGTAGTACTACATACACAACATAAACGAGCATATTGAGTATTTGACCAATGTAGTATACACAACATAAACGAGCATATTGAGTGTTTGACCAATGTAGTATACACAAAATAAAGAGCATATCGAGTTTTTGACCAATGTAGCTACTCACGAACTATGTTTAGTAATATTTCCGCAATATTACAATGTGTTCAACAATTCTGCAAAAACTAGGAAACCACTTATCCGGCGTTTCGGCACAAGGCATTTATCAAGGAATTAGTTTCTACTGAACGCTAAGTGGCATACATTGTATATTTCAGAAAACATAAACAATGTGAAATTTAAAATGGATGCCACTTAGCGTTCAGTAGAAACTAATACTTTGATAAAGGCCTTGTGCCGAAACGTCGGAAAAGTCGTTTCCTGGTTGAACTATGTGTAGTTAGATTCATTAACCCTTACACCGCTATCTTATTTTTTTGTCGTCTGCTGTTTATTTTCTTTTTTCCATTTGTATCATAAAAAAATGCTTTGAGAGCACTTTAGAAGGATTTACAACATGATTTGACAGCACTTTAGAATCATTTCCATTGGAAATGATTCTGAAGTGCTGTCAAATCATGTTTGCATTGACAAATAAGGCAAGACATAAAAGCAACATCAGACGACAATTATTTTGTGTAGCGGTCTAAGGGTTAATCAATGTACCTGAACTTAGTAACGAACGGTGTATGCCCTGGTCAGATTGTGTGGCTTATTCCGCGAAAAGACATTAAATAGTACAATGTACATATGAAAACGGTAAAATTTATAGACTTGTTTCAATGTATCGGTTAAAAGCTCATACCAGATTATGGTATTTGTTTGTATCATGGTGACGTTATGAAATTCATTCTTATGTTTTTCATATGAATTCCATATGAAGATTGCATATGCAAATGATATACAGTGAGCCAATATGCAATTCATATGCAAAATATTCATATGCAAATCATATGAACTTCATATGCGAATCATATGAAGACCATGTACAATGTTTTTAAATCTATAAATTGTCACATGAATTTCATATGCAATTGATATTTGTTTCATATGTTTTACATATGAACATCATATGATTTGTTTTCATATGAATTGCATATGTGGCACATTTTGCTGTGTACTATTTTAAAGAAAGCTGCTCAAATTGCTCTGAGCTCATTGCATCAATCGCTTTTTCGGGTTTTTAATATTGAAAGGAACACGGACGGTAGTATCATGTGACGTCGTTCAACCAATGAAACGTCTGCTAAAACAGTTTGGCATTGGCCTAGATATAGAGATTACCAGGCCAGCCAAACTAGTCTAGTTAAAGGTACATGCTCACTCAGTAGGCACAGAATGTTCTTTTTATCAGAGACATTTTCTGGCCAAATAAACATTCATTCATCATTACCCCACGTATTGATTGGCATAAATATTACATTTTATTTCATACGTAAATTTCCACAATGATATCAGGGACGATAACCGTGTTTCCTTAAAATGTTAACGGAAATTGCTATTTAGTCTCTGTATTTATTTTGTGATGTGCATTGATCATACTTTATAATATGTCGAAAATATTATTTTTTCAGGTGACGCATTTAATTATTATAAATAATTAAAAAAAGATCGTGCCTCATTTGCATATAAAAATAGCCTGATACCACCGCGCGTCACTATCAGTGAAATAAAAATTACTAAGTGATTACATCTGTATAATAGCGGGCACCCGTATTTTTTAGAACTGGTGGAATAGTGACACAATTATACACTTATTTAATTCCTATAAAGAACACTTTGTGCCTACTGAGTGGGCTTGTACATTTAATGCAGCATATGACAATTTGCTGCTGACGTGGTGTATTACAGTGGAACATGTTCAAACCGGAAACCATGGAAGGTCCCCAGGGTGTCCGGTTTGGAGATGTTCCACTGTAAATCAGACATGTGAGCACTTCGTGACACATTCAAGTGTTTTCCAAGCATGAAAAGCAATTGTAATCAGAGATACATAACAGCGAAACGCATCTAAGGTACACATCAATAAGTTCCCGAGTGTCCTGTTTATAGAGAATAGTAGGTTAGTGCCGTGAATGGGAAAAAATATCCGGCAAGGCTCAAGAATTTCTTTATTTCTCATCAGAAGTATATGTTGTGACCACTCATTTGAACCGTCTCGCCGAGACGGTTCAAATGAGTGGTCACAACATATACTTTGGTTAAGAAATGAGGAAAATAGATAGAGAATAGTAGGTTAGTGCCGTGAATGGGAAAACATATCTGGCAAGGCTCAGGAAACGGGATGGGCGAGGCTCTGCCGAGCACATCCCGTTTCCGTGCCGCGCCAGATATTTTTTCCCATTCACGGCACTAACCTACTATTCTATTTATCCCGTCAACACCTACAAATGGCTGTAAAATGCAAAAATAGTATTGACTGGATATCAAAAATGTTTCACGGCACCGTGTTTCACGGCACATACGCACTGTGTTGACGGGATAAAGAGGGGTTCCGCTGTATGTCAATGTGTATATAGATCCCTGTTAAAAGCTTGTACCGGATACTAATATATTTCTTCTGATCGGGATGGATTTATAATGGTTTCGCTGATAATCATCTTACGTAGCTCGTCCCCAAGGACTTTGGTGCAATTACTCAGAAAATCTCTTCGCTGACAGAACGAATTCCAGCCCAATTTTCAGGAAACCCAAAAGCGATAGCTATTCTAAAACTAAATAACGTGTTTGTGCTTTGAAAGTATTGACAAACAAGTCGGCACGTTGTACTGGCGGTGCACGGTGTACACCATGCGCACATACAGTATTGACCCGAACGTTTTGTCTGTAAAGCATTGCGACTTACAGGAACCAGTCGGCCAATGGATACTGTGACCGTAAACCAGTCCTGGTACAGCTTAGCAACAAGGAGTAAATTATCAGGATAACGGCATTAATTGTTATTATTATGACAGAGAGGTAAATAAAAATATATTTGTCTGTGCCAATTTTGTTTATATTATTTGCATGTACTACACATGCAGGTTAAATGTTCTGTGTGCGACTTGGTGTGGGGGCGAGATAGAGGTTTTTAAAGCGAAAGTAGACTGAAAATAAAGCCGCATGACTTCGTGTTTGGCATGAATCTAGAACCGGCTTAGATCACTGCATGACTCCAGGAATGGAAGTAACAAAATGGATTGTGGCGCAGTTAGATTTCGATTGTTTCTGTGGCTATGGAAAATAAATTGCCTGTCTGTTTCCTACAAGTAAGACATGCGTTACAGACAGAACATTAGGCTTAACTGTTTACATTCGCTTTGACTAAACATTGTCTAGCAAGTGTCTCAGAAACTACCAGAGTGATTTTGGTGCGATAAAGCGCATATACCACAGGTGATTATATGTGACTGTCACTGGGAAAATGGGCTTATGGCTAATTTCAGAAAGGGAGTGCGACGTGACGTCATTATGTCACATGTGACGTCACATATGTCTTAACATTTCAATCGATGCAATATTGTACTTCAAGTTGGTATATGTTGCAATGATGTAGGTGCAATATTCAATATGCTACAGAGACTTGCTTACGTTGCATTATTAAATTGACATCATTCGGTAACGACACGTGACGTTGTTCGACCAATGAAACGACACCGTTGATTTCGTCGTGACCCGCATATTCGTTTCTAGTCATTAAATATTCGATAATTTGCTTTCAGACAGTACGTATTCGACCAATACAAAGTTCGTTACCAGTCAGATAGACCGGAATAAAACACGAATGACCTCATATATCACACGATTGGGCATTTTATACCATGAGCACACGCTATTTAGGCCAGATTGGACCTGCATAGAATAGTTTATTGCATCGAGGCAACTGCCTCATGAGCAAACATACATGGCTATGGTATAATATACGTACAATGCAATATGGCGTACATTGGTAAATGCCGTAGGCCACGGCAAACGCCATGGCAAACGTTTACCTACGGTTGGACCTGGTCGAACGTTATTATTACATTTCCGTCGGAAATATCATGCAATTTGAGCATATATGCAGTACTTTTGGTACTTTGATAATCTGCTCCATTCAAACAGCTTATTTGCACATAGAAATTCCGGGGTCGCAGTACACGTTGTGTGATGCAGTCACTTACATTTCAAAAAACTACTTTGGTGACGTCATGGAACGTTCAAGTAACATCATGAGACATATGCATTACGTATGTGTTGGCTTGGCCCCGGAATGAGCATTGTCTACAGGCATGGTCGAACAGCACGCGCTGTACGTTTGAACTCGGGTGTGAGCGGTGTCGAACAACGGCAGTCATGTAACAATACCCGATAAATAGAATCCCAGGTCAGTGTCGTTTGAAGTCAGATGTATCAGGAATCTGTAGATTTATTATCCTGCTAGTTGTGAAGCAAAACGGAACCTTCGCAAACCGGACACCCTGGTAACATCATCCCAGGGTGTCCGGTTTTGAGAGGTTAAGACTTTAAATCTGAGCTGTGTGTTGATAATCACATTGGCTGATTATGATTTGATAATTCCAGCACAAAAATATTTACACAATTCCCTAACATTTGATTGGTCCGTAGCAAGTCTCTGTCCAAAATTTATATCCCAGTAAACTCCCATGCCGAACTACTTTCTGTAACCGTCAGGCGCAGTTAAAATAATTCTTAAGAAAATGGAAAATAAACACATTTTCATGATGAATTTATTTCAAATGCTGGAATTATAAGGAATGAATGGCCTTTTTGTTGAATTTATCCGTGATATAAACTTGGAAAAGTCGCGGGAATACTGGACGAGGTATATAATATAGAGGTTTTTTTTCTATTCTATTTTCGTCGAATTCTCCGCTTTGTTCTTTCATGCCTTGTTATTGGCATTTCATTTCATTTTATTAAGCGCACGCGACAAAATACTAATTACTGTCTGTTTCACGAAAGCTGCCCAAATGTTACGGTCATATAAACTATGCAAAAACAATTTATTTTTCGATAATATTAATTTACAGCAAAATTTAAGAATGAGCCTACTTTTTATTTCGTGAAATTTTGTCCAATATTTATTTTATTGCGATAAAAAATTTCCACATATTAAATCCCCATATACATCTTAAAGTTCACAGTCTTCACAGATGTCTATGGGGATTTACCATGGGGAAATTTTTCAAATTTCAGAAATAGTGGACCGTTTTTCAAAATGTAGCTTTTGTTTTCTAAGTTAGATCATTTCCAAGCTATCTAGCTAGATTTCAGAATCAATGTCCATTTTTTTTCATTTTTCGACTCCTCCTCCAGGATCTCCACCTCTTTTTTTCCCTATGTTAAATGCCCATAGAGAACTAATTTTTCGTAATAAAATCAATATTTGACCAAATTTCACGAAATAAAAAGAAGGCTCATTCTTAAAGTTTGCTTTAATTTAATATCATCAACAAAAAAAGATTGTTTTTGCATTGTTTATATGGCCGTGAAATTTGGGCAGGTTTCGTGAAACAGACAGTAGATTAGTTCTGGGGAAAATATTTAAAAAAATAAAATTTAAAAATGATTATTTCGTTATTATTTCCAAATTTAGATTTACGTCGCACAGACGTTTCACATTTTTCGAGTTTTGGAAGAAAAATCAGCGTTGCTTAACTAAAAATACGTAGAAAACAGTATGATATCTTTATCACATGAACACATTGTTATTCCTTGTTGTAACACATTTAATAAATGTGATATGACACACCTGTAATAACACCTGGAGCGAATTGGATTGGCTGACCGCATCACCTTAATTACGTATTCGTAGTATGTGTCAACGTTATGTCAAATGAGTAAAATGGAGACGTTCCAAATGAGGCCCATAATGCCGCGACAAACAAGGTGTATGATCACGTGGTACTAACAACAACAACAAGTACCAATTCAAAGTACGTATTATTTTATAGTGTCCTTATTACGTAACGGATTTTTATGAAATATGGCCCATCAAACGCGTCTTGTTAAGCTGAATTTGGTGGTTTCTGTATGTTCATCCAAACTTCTGTCGTTTTTGCGAAGAATCGGATTCTTCGCAAAAAACGACACAAGTCTGTGCCAAACTCACTGGACCACCAAATGCAGCTCATAAGACGCGTTTGCTGTGCCATATTTAATCAAAATCCATTGCATATTAAGGAAAATATCAAATAATATTTACTTTGGAGTGGGCGACGTTGTTGTTGTTGTAACCACGTGATCATGCACCTTGACAAATCAATGATGTTTCGACGTTGACGTCATCATGTATAAAGGGGTATATCAGGATATTTTTTTTAAAAATACTATAAAAAAATAAAAACGGATTTCATCATGGCCCTGTGTAAAGTGGTTTAATGGAAGATATATGACGATACTAGGACCGCTGGGTTGTTTCTATTTTCACCCATATAGGTACATAAATATCCTATCTTGTTGATACGTATGTACCGATATAGCTGAACATAGAAACAACCCAGCTGTCCTGGTATCTTCATATATCTTCAATTAAATCACTATTTTTATATTATTTTTGCCAAGAAATCCGGAAAAAAAATGAAAGAAATTTCAGCTGTCCTAGTATCGTCATATATCTTCAATTAAACCACTTTACACAGCGCCATGATGAAAACACGTTTTTACTTTTTATAGTAGTTTTAAAAAACTATGATATAGATAACAGACACCTATTAACCCATTACAGACGGGATACACTTTTAGTAGTATGAACCTTTTGAGAGAAAAATATCCCTATTTTCTTTATATCCTTTCGAAAGTATATGTTGTTACCACTCATTTGAACCGTCTCAACGAGACGGTTCAAATGAGTGGTAACAACATATACCTTTATCGATGAATGAACAAAATAATGAGATTTTTTCAACAAAAATCGGAGTATCCTCAGCATGAAATGGGTTAATGTCATATTTACAATTGTGATAGTGCTAGTATTGAAACTATTTTCTCTGGGAAGATATTTAACAATCTTTTTGGAGGATGAATTCATGTGATAAACCGAATCGCAAATTCGTTTCCATTTGATATGATATGTATGAAACCTGTCACCAATTTTATGCACCTCGCATAAATTGTGCGCGACTCGATTCATAAAGCTCATATCAAATGGAAACAACTCGTTTGAGAGTCTCTATAAATACATGTCCTATGGGCATGATTCAATTATGTACTCTGATATTTTGACCAGGGGCCCGTTTTTGTGTAAACAATTATTGGATTTACATTTATTGAGCATAGGCTGCATATGCAGCCTATGCTCAATAAATGTAAATCCATCAATTGAAATTTACTGACGATCCTAAATGTTCACTTACGAACATTTTAGTCGTACGAAGTTTAGTGAAACGGCCCCAGGTTTCGACGTCAGTAACAAAACATATCACAGTTGGTCTAAATCATATTTGCTTTCCAAGAATATGAAATTCTGCCCAAAAATACACGGACTCTTTGGTGCCGGCGAAATATACTAGGAAGGGCCCGCTTTATGTTTGTCCTTATTACGTCATTTTCTAGTCGCGTGACACATTAGTGTTGCCCCGCAACACAACTACTCTGTGAAGATGTCTCTGGAGATTTAAAATGGGGAAATTTTGTTTTCGCAATAAAATCAATATTTGACCAAATTTCACGAAATAAAAAGAAGGCTCATTCTTAAATTTTCCTTTAATTTAATATTATCGAAACAAATATTGTTTTTGAATTGTTTATATGGCCGTAAAATTTGGGCAGCTTTCGTGAAATGGTTATATATGTATAGCGGGCATTTGTAATTTTTAGAACTGGTGGAATAGTGACACAATTATACACTTCTTTAATTCCTTTCAAGAACATTTTGTGCCTACGCGGGCATGTACCTTTAAGGCATAAGTCGGGGAGTCTTGCGGGCGGGCACATGTAGTTCGGACGAAAATTCGCCGATAGACATATCATATGCAATTACAGAGAAGCCAACTTGGCACGCCATCTTTCACATAAGTCCGATATGACTTCAATATATATTTTGGCAATGATTTGATGAAACAGGCTTATTGCATTTGTTACCAGTGTAGACACATATCAGCCTGCACAGTCTGATCAGTGACTACACCGTTCACCAATCGGTAAATAGGACATCGATTAGGTACCAAGAGAGAGGAGGTGGGAGAGGAAGGGAGACAAGGAGGAATGGAGGCCGAGAATCAAAGGAAGGGTGGGGAAAGAGCGGGAAATAAAAAGATAGAGATAGAGAGAGGGGGTAGGGGTGGGAGAGAGAGACACATAGGGATGGATAGAGTTAGGGGGGGAGTGATAAAGAGGAACAAGGGGAGAAAATGGTAGAGGGGGAGGGACATAGAGAGTATGGGGAGGGAAAGGAAGAGTGAGAGAGAAAGTGAGTTGATGAGGGGATACAGAAAGAGGCGAGAGATAGAGAGAGAGAGGGGGGAGGGAGGGAGGGAGGGAGAGAGGGACGCGAATTGCTATCAGGTCAAATGAGCGTTTTCGATGATCAGGATCTACACTGGTTAAAACATGAAATAATCCCGGTTTTCCCAGAGCCTTGTCTATGTTGATGCATCCCAGTGTCGACATATTATAATATGAATTGGAAAATTATGCAAATCCTAATCGACAAAAACATATCGTTGGCAAACATTCAGAATGTGTGGGCGTCACTTGAGAAATGGTGCTTATCGTATTTGGTGCGACCAGTGTAGTCCTTGATAAGACTACGCTGATGTATATAATATTAATAGACACAGAATGCAAATCATATCGACAACACCATATCGTTGGCAAGCATGCATAATAATTATGTGGTTGTGACTTGGGACATGGGGGTTATAACGATACATGCTAGTTGTACTTAATGCTGATATGTTTCATTGCCATTTACCTAGAATAATGTATGTTCATGATCGCAAAGCATCCACGCGTGTCTTGAAGTAGTCATCTGTCTGTTTTACAATGGAACCTCTCTAAACCGGACACCCTGTGTCCGGTTTAGAGAAGTTCCACTGTATAAAATGACCCTTTTCAACAAATGCAACCCTCCCCAGGTACACGTAGTCAGCAACAAAGTAGAGGAAGAAAACTAATGTATTAGTAAGGTGAAAGAGGTCATTCATGCACACGACACACCTTCGGGGGGGGGGGGGGGGGGGAGAGAAATGGGATACAATAACACTCGTTGCACACACAATAAGCCATATTATGTCGTGTAATGTGACATCGACGTTAATGTCATTTTCAATACCCGCGTTAATGGATTACTCGAGTAGCTATTAGGTCCCGTCACGCTCTAATATGTGGCAGGGACTGGCGAAATGTGAGTTATGACAAGTGTTGATCCAGATCAAATAACACACTCCTGTAGCCTGATAACGATATACATCGCTTGATAGAAGCATGTCGGGTGTTTCATTGATGGAATGGCGAACGGTGCAGATCCTTATCAGACTGTGCGGATGCACAGGCTGATCTGGATCTACACTGGTCGTAAAATGCATACGCCCCATTTCGCCATTCATAGCCACATATTGTTACATGGTTTCCGTTGTTTGCACATATAGCGCGTGCTGTTTGCATATGACTTTAGGCAATGCTCATTCCGGGGCCGCGCGTAGACCAAGTGCCTTCATGACGTCACTACGCGGAAGTGCCTTCCTTCATGACGTCACTACTTCATGACGTTCATGACGTTCATGACGCGGCCCCGGAATATGAATACCGAAAATTATCTACGTGAATGGGAAGATTTATAAAAGTACTGAAAATACTGAATATAATGCTCAAAATTACATCAGTTTTTTTGTTGGAAAAGTAACAATAACGTTTGATCATGTCCAGCCGTGTGCAAACGTTTGCTGTGGCCCTCGGGAACTGTTTGAACCCGCGGCCTGCGGCCTTGGGGTTCAAACAGTTCCCTCGGGCCACCGCAAACGTTTGCACACGGCTGGACATGATCAAACCTTATATTAGAATTCTACTTAATTCATATTAGGTATCGACACATTCCTTCATGATTGCAAAACACGTGTCTGAGTTACACGGACTCTGGGACGCAAATAAGACGGAGATGTAGTTCTGAGTACATAACTATAATTATAATACAAATAAAACAACTGACGAATAATGCGGTTGTGTAAAACAGTCGAAAATAAATAGACATGTCACTTTAAACGAAAAATAGTTCTGCATTTGAAGATGTCAGTGGGAGAAGAGGGATAACTCCGTAAGGGAGTTAGCCCCCCTTCTTTCACTGGACCGTCCAATGGAGTGAATAACAGTTTAAACCCTTGTCTGGTGGCGCTTGCGCATTACATGTTGATGGTCCCTCGCAATACTTGACATGCTGCCATGATGTGGGTGAAACGTTTATCTCGATAAACGCATTAATACGCGCCGATAGCAAAAGGCTAACTCCGCAATGGAGTTATCCCCCTACTTCAATTGAGCGAACAATCGTTTAAGGCATTGTCTGGCCGCGATTGCGCATTGTCTGTTGATTCGGGATGTTCCGCTGCCATAATTGACATGCCGTGGGTGAATTGTTTATCTCCATTTATATGCGCTGAAAATCAATTAATGCGGGCAGTATTGTACGGGGCGCCAAGTGGGACATGGCTCAATTTTGTCAACAAAATTCATTTTTGTGCCACAAAATTCAATTCTGTGTCACAAAATTCACTTTTGTGCCACAGAATTCAATTCTGTGTCACAAAATTCAATTCTGTGCCACAGAATTCAATTCTGTCCACAAAATTCAATTCTGTGTCACAAAATTCAATTCTGTAAATTCTGCACACGCATGTAAGAAGGACTACCATTGGTCAGAAACTGCACTGGAGAAATGGGTCACGGTCGCCGATCTACACATTCAATGTCGATGATTTATTTCTCATTCTGCCGATGATTCATTTCTCATTCTGCCATTTTGCTTCAACTATCTCCAAACAGTCAAACGTTGACAAACCTATTCGTATTTAAACTCATTTGCGTTATAATTGTACACATAATTCATGTACATGTAGATCTCCCGCGAGTACTGACGTCATTTAGTGTGTATCGCAAAGTACATTTGCCCCAGTTAAATCAATAATACACGCGCTGTGGCCTGTGTTCTGACTGCTGTCTGTGTTTATAAACAGAATGTGTGTATTGGGCCATTTGAGGAAACCATTTGTAGTATTTGTGTAGATACCATGGATACATGTACTAAGTTGTGTATACTGTAAATAATGCATGTAGACACATAGTTGCGAACACGTAACTTCGCAACTAGTAGACACAGATCCAATACCATTTGTTTCACAAGGTTAGATCTACTGTTAGAATACGACGTCATCTAATGTCATTTTCGAGCATAAAACGTTACCTGATAAATAGAATACCAGGCTAGTGTATTTTAATATCAAGTTTATCAGGCTCGGCTCGGAAACGGTAGGAATTCCTCGGCAAGCCTCGGAATTCCTACGCGTTTCCTAGCCTTGCCTGATAAACTTGATATCAAAATACACTAGCCTGGTATTCTCTATATGGCATGCTCTCAGGTCTAGCTATGTCCCGGCTACTTTATGTTTGACCCTGTTTACATAATTGAGGGAAAATTCCGAATATTTTTCTTATTTCTCCTTCAAAGTATATATGCTTATATGGTGTGACCACTCATTTGTAATCATAATATAACCAAAATAACTGTCCATAAAGAAGTATAATATTGATATATTGGGTTATATTTTCGCATTGAAATATTTAAACCTGCAAGTGTACTCCACCATCTAGTAAAATGGACCGATCTCAAAGACCGATCTCAACCAATCAACGTAGAGATGACATAGACTATCCTACGCAAACTAATTTTTGTGGACAAAAATGAATTCTGTCCTACAAAATTGAATTTTCTTCACAAAACTCAATTCTGTCTTACAAAATTGAATCCTTTATAACAAAAATGAATTTTGTATACGAAACGTATGCAGAATTGAATTTTGTGACACAGAATTGAATTTTGTGACACAGAATTGACAGAATTGAATTTTGTGACACAGAATTGAATTTTGTGATTTTTAGTGTTACAAAACTCAATTTTGTACACATAATTAACCTGTCCTGCATGGCGCCCCGTAGTATTGGGTGTGTTTCATCATTTTGCGAACATATCATGACGTCACCACGTCTGATCTGTAATGTAAATCTGTTCATCCCGCATGTGATTTCTCCAGAAGTGAATATTATCTCGCATACATATTTGGCTGTTTGTCACGTTAGTGTGATTTTGAACTATTCCCAAAATACATTCTTGAGGGAGAATGAGAAATTGAGAGAGCATGCAGACATACATGCAATACAGGTGGGCGAGGCAGAAAGGCATGGCATGCAGTGGTGCAGACAGGTGCCATATGCAGGCAGGCAGCCATGCAGGCAGGCAGGCAGGCGGGTGGGCAGGCAGGCAGCCATGCAGGCAGACAGACGGGCGGGCGGGCGGGGCGGATGGGCAGGCAGGAAGGCACGCACGCAGACATGCAGGCTGACATTCAAACTATGTCATCATGCTGTGTAAAACCACGAACACATCTTTTTTATGGGAAATATTGAAACAGGAAGAACTGGAGCTATTACACTACGTAGTTATGTATCAAAACATACACGTAATTTGCCACCCTGTATGACTTATATTGGATATTTTATATACATTCCAGGAGTTCTTATCTGCTGGTCTAATGGCGTGAAGAGAGTGGCCTTGCAATTCTCCAACAGCGTACATCTTAATGACGCCACTTCCTTGCAGCGCACGCCTTTACACGCATGCGCCAAGAAGAATGACACTATTCTCATTGGTCGACACCAAATGCGAAACAACGCCTCACACATACTGCTGACTCTGTCTGTGACCGGGAATCATGGGTACAAATTCAGGTTAGTCTATTTGTGTACGGTGGCACAGAGGGGACATGGAAATATGTTTTACTTTCCGATTTCAATCAATGAAAGACTATCGCGTGCGCACGCAAAGGTATAGCGTGCGCACACGAAAGTAAAACATATTTCCATGTCCCCTCTGTGCCACTGTAATTCGTGTTACCAGATGATATCACACGTTTTCAACGAATGGGAAGCTGATTCATGCAGCACAGGTGAAAGTAACGGACCAATGCATATAAATACATTAACTATACCTAAAAGCATCAACAAATGAAAAAATAATACGCTAAAAATATATTTATACAGGTAATGTGTTATAGGTCTAAGGAGGGAGTAACGAAAACGTGTTTAGTTTATTGTTTTCACTTATTGGGGTAATGTGTTATAGGATGGAGTAAAGAAAATTGTGTTAGCTTATTTATTTGTGTATAGAGCCTCGCCCATCCCGTTTCCTGAGCATTGCCAGATATGTTTTCCCATTCACGGCACTAACCTACTATTCTCTATCTATTTTCCTTATTTCTGAACCAAAATATATGTTGTGACCACTCATTTGAACCGTCTCGGCGAGACGGTTCAAATGAGTGGTCACAACATATACTTCTGATGAGAAATAAAGAAATTATTGAGCCTTGCCGGATATTTTTTCCCATTCACGGCACTAACCTACTATTTATAAACCTTGGTCCGTTACCTAAACCTGTGTCCTGCAGTGGCTTCCTCACTATTTGTTGCTTCCCATATGTGGCCATGACTGGATCTATATCACGTGTTAGAAGCACGCCATGAGTTTCATTGATGTAATGGCGAACAGTGTAGATCCTGATCAGATTGTGCGGATGCACAGGCTGGTCTGGATCTACACTGATCGCAGAATCAATATTCCCCATTTCTCCAGGCACTGCTACATATGTGTGGACCTGTTTGCTGTAATCAGCGTCATACATTTGTGTTCATATCATATTCAATGCATACTTGTCTTCAATTAAATGTTTAACTATTTAAGCGTGTATATTACTACTTATTATACGTACTTTCGTTTCACATTGAAACATAATGGAACGCAAGACGTATATTTTTTTCCTATATTAACGTCTCGTGAGTTCATATTGGTCAGTGCCGGAACTACGCTTCACATCACAAATTAGTTCCTCTAAATCATCACTAATCTGTTTATTTTATTATATTTTCTGAAGCGCATATAAATGGCACTCGTTCCGCATATTTCCACACACAAATAAAATAGTATAACCTATAAATATTGTCGTCTTTAATAGTATTACCGTGTATCAGAGGATCCTGTGATGTCTAGTGACACGTACAGGGAAATGATTTAAATAAGCTTGCTTTCAATCCAATCACAGTTGTTTTGTACGGTATCTAGTATTAAACAAGGAAAACCAACTTTTAAATAAAATTCAAATAAAATATGTATGTAGCAAATGTTTTGTTTTAGAAGCAACTCGTAATAGCCGCGTTCTTTTATGAAATCAGTAAACTCGGGTAATAAATACTAGTATCATATTGAATCAACAATAGGATAAATGCATATAGTTATAGTTGATTCTGCGATCCTTTAAATTAACAGAGTATACGTTTTATACTTGCAGGGGTTTTGTAGAACGTAGAAAACCAAGTCATGGAGCACACAGAATAATACAATACCAGTATTACCCAAGTAAGTGACATTTCCACGCACGGTAATGTTATTTTAAGGTGTAAATCATGTTAACATTGTATTGATTTGGTGTGTACTACATGATGTGAATCACATGTTGTCATAGCAATTTTGTTTTAGTTTTAACATTGACATGCGCTAAATGTTAACATTGGGATGTGTTGCGTGTTAACATTTAGGTGCACTAAATGTTAACATTGGGATGCGCTACATGTTACCAGTAGTATTAATAAGCGCCATGTGTTAACATTGAGATGTGCGACATATATTTAAATATTAAGTTTCACAATATGTTACCTGTGGTGATGGACTACATAGTACAGTGAAACCTCTCTAAACCGGACACCCTGGGAGGTCCACAGGGTGTCCGGCTTAGAGAGGTTTCACTGTAAATCAGGCATTTTATCATTCTGAGCCATAGTTGTGTGCTATGCGATAACGAACAGACATTATCACCTGATATAAATTACCAAGAAACTCATCACAAATAAGATCACAGGTGTTTTCTTGGTCTCCGTGTTAGAGACTTTCCACTGTATTACTGATATATCAATCATATTAACATGGGGTAGACAACACCCTAGCTAACATGCCAGTCCTGGTGAAACGTACATTGCTGCCGCGACTCATAAAATATGAAACGTTAATACGATACAACACAACATGTTGCTACTTTGTCTGATATTTATCTAAATGTCAGATAATAGTTCATATCAGGGCGACCTTCTCTGGACAGTACCTGTAGCCGATTTCACCGAAATTGCAAAGCATACTTATCTAGCAAAGTGTACTTTGAGGGAGTAATCATTTATTTTCCTCAAAATTCATTATTTAATATAGAACTGCATATATATTTGATGATTAATAGTACGTGTATGCATAATTATAATGGCTGTGATAATGTAATAAATTAAGTATAATAAAAATTAATAAATTTATCCTTAAATTGAAAATTTATCCCTCAACGTGTACTTAGCAAGGTTAGTATCAATTTTGGTTAAATAGGCTACTGATATCGAACATTGAATGTTTCAACTATGACTTAAGACTTCCGTTGTGCATACCTTCTTTATGATGCGTATTTAACATTGAAAAACATAAATAAATAAAAACATACAAAAACACAAATAAATAAAATAAAATTGCATTCTGACAACTGTCTCATAAGGAAACATACAATATTTGTTTAGACACATACAATGCAAGATGACGTACACGAACATACCAATAGATGCGAGAAATGGGGTTTACGGGATTAAAGACCAGTTTAGTTCCTGATCAAATATCACACTCATGTAGCCTGATAACAATCTATATTGCTTGTTAGAAGCATGATGGGTGTAATGGAATGGAGAACAGTGCAGATCCTGGTCAGACAGTGCAGATTCACAGGCAGATCTGAATCTACACTGGTTGCAAAACTCAATAGGTCCATTTCTTTATTTCTCATCAGAAGTATATGTTGTGACCACTCATTTGAACCGTCTCGGCTCATTTGAACCGTCTCGCCGAGACGGTTCAAATGAGTGGTCACAACATATACTTTGGTTCAGAAATAAGGAAAATGGATAGAGAATATTAGGTTAGTGCCGTGAATGGGAAACAATATCCGGCAAGGCTCAATAATTTCTTTATTTCTCATCAGAAGTATATGTTGTGACCACTCATTTGAACCGTCTCGCCGAGACGGTTCAAATGAGTGGTCACAACATATACTTTGGTTCAGAAATAAGGAAAATGGATAGAGAATAGCAGGTTAGTGCCGTGAATGGGAAAAAATATCTGGCAAGGCTCAGGAAACGGGATGGGCGAGGCTCTGCCGAGCACTTCCCGTTTCCGTGGCGCCAGATATTTTTTCCCATTCACGGCACTAACCTACTATTCTATTTATCCCGTCAACACCTACAAATGGCTGTAAAATGCAAAAAATGTATTGACTGGATATCAAAAATGTTTCACGGCACATACGCACTGTGTTGATGGGATAAAATGCAAACTGTATAAATGTTTATACAAATCCAGCATAGTGCAACCTCTACAACAGCAACCCATGGGAAGACACAAACTGACTGTTACAGAATTTGGTTTGGTGTTTAACGTCATATCAACCGCTAATGCCATTTAAGACGGCCATCGGGTTCAATCCTGTATTTAACCTGGTGTAGAGAGGTGACTGTTGTATGGAGGTTACATAGAGAGGCGATTGTCCATTTGTGATATCCAATACTGATCGTTACAGAGAGGTGGTTGTTGGAGACAGTTTGCTGTCCGTGAGCTTCAACTGAATGAACTACATCATCACTACATACATGTACCTCTATAGCACAGGTTCTTGAAGAACGGTTAATATTTCGATGTTTAATGGGTTATTTCGGTATCTATGGTGGTTTGGGTGCATTGTTACCAACATACAATTTACGTCACCTCCCGCGAGTTACACGTATAAGTACGAGTTTACTTGGTATTTTGATAGTCAGAAAGGGGCCCGAAAGTTCGGAACGGTGAATTGACGATGTCTGTCGTGTGTAATGATTGAGAATTAGTAGTTGCACACAACTACGTAAATTACCCAAAGCCAACGTTATCCACCCAAAATCCACACAAATGCCCATATGACACAAACATTCGGACCATCTGTTCAAACAGAGGTATTTGCAAACAGTGTAGATCCAGATGAGCCGGCTCGTAATTTCTCAAAACAGTGCGTATATACATGTGACGTGCAACACGGTGCCGTGAAACATTTTTAACATCCTGGCAATACGACCTAATCACTGCATATGAATATGTGCGGTGGCTGGGGTTATTTGTCTTGCATTTTAAAGCTATTTTTAGGTGTTGACGGCAGAGCCTCGCCCATCCCGTTTCCTAAGCCTTGTCAGATAGTTTTCCCATTCACGACACTAACCTACTATTCTCTATTTCTCCAGTCACAGCCCCAAATCAATTTAATAAATCTCAAATCAACAATCGTGCAAATTTCTCCATTTAATTCCCAACAGAAACGCACAGAAGACGAAAGCGATCAACAAATTCAGATCGGAAGAAAACAGGTACGGATAACGCTCCTGTTGACAATCGATACAATCAAGTCCGTTGTCTCGTGGCTAGGCTATTTCGTTTTCCGTTTTCTGGCGATACATATCAACTAATATGTATTCAAATGCATGTAATAATTACATCAGACCGACAGTATCTGCCGATGTGTCCGTTTTCCGATGTCTTTCATAAAACATTGAATCTATGCATCAATTACACACTTTACAAATGTTTTCGAACGTGATAACATTTTCGTGAACACTTGCAATAATATTTTTTTTATTTCTTATGTAATCAGTAGACTCGTTTATTAAATATCACATTATAATTCCAGCACAAAAATAATTACACAATTCCCTAACATTTGATTGGTCCGTAGCAAGTCTCTGTCCAAAATTTATATCCCAGTAAACTCCATGCTGAACTACTTTCCGTAACCATCAGGCGCAGTTAAAATAATTCTTAAGAAAATGGAAAATAAACACATTTACTTGATGAATTTATTTCAAATGCTGGAATTATAAGGAATGAATGGCCTTTTTGTTGAATTTATCGGGGATATAAACTTGGAAAAGTCGCGGGAATACTGGACGAGGCCTTAAAAAATTACAATTTTCGAAAAAAAAAAAAAAAAAAAAAAAGATCTTTATTTTTTTTCTCGAAAATTGTAATTTTTTATCGCTTCGTCCAGAAAAAGGCCTTTCATTCCTATAATATCATCACACATGTAAATATCTCCTTGTATTTCACTTTCAGAACCTATAGAGTGTGGTGCTACCAGAAGTTGTTACAGGTAATATACGCTATCACTTGCCAAAAATTCCCAATGCTGATATTACATCAGTTGCGAGGCGTAACATCCTTCCACAAAAAAATGAAGAAAGATAATACACGAGCTTTATTTATATATATATATATATATATATATATAATTATACCGGGTATGGAAGGTCTTCGAGCTAATGTCCACCCTTAAATATAAGCTGAATGAATGAATGAATGAATGAATGAATGAATGAATGAATGAATGAATGAATGAATGAATGAATGAATGAATGAATATATACATATGAAATTAGTATGTGTATGTATTTTATTAAAGTGTCATTTTTGAATGAATGAATGAATGAATGAATATATACATATGAAATTAGTATGTGTATGTATTTTATTAAAGTGTCATTTATACATTTAAAATAACACGATACAATATCAACACATACAATGACACCCAGCCATGTTTGGCTTATGAGACAATATGGACTATTTACAATATCACACAATTATAATGACAACACAGATCCGCAAGATGAAATGAATAGCATATTAACATCGCTAAAATGTTGGATACAAATTCGTATAACAACATTGAAGAATCTTGTGTTGCCAGCAACTTCGATGACTAAAACTGGTTACACTTTGTACATCAAAAATATTTATAGAAAAAAAAAAATGTAACACTGCTGATCAGTTGTTACACTGGCTGCTCTTGTATAGTTTTTATCATAGTATTTACATAGTATTTAAACAAAATAAAACCTACTTATAATATACAAAACTGTCGCCCATTGAACATAGACATAAGTGTGTTAGCAAGTTGTATCTGCAAATTGGTATTACATACCATGTCACATAACTGTTCTTTGCGCGTGCTAAAGCAAACAGATTAGATCTCTGATCATCATAAAAATCGCATTATATTAAAAAATGAACTTCATCTTCAACCGAACCTGATTGACAATATTTACATGTTCTATCATTCAGAGGTGTGTTTGGCCTGGTAAATCTTCACGTTTCTACATGCAAAGGGAGATTACCACACCTAAATTTAGCTAATATTTTACGTTGACTCCTACTCATCTTGGTGGTAACATACGTTTCTGTGCCGAAAACGTTTTTGAACGTTATATCGCTTCTTAGTTTGTTGCTAGTTGCTATTTGTTACATTCCTATTGTCATCCATCAGGCTATCATGCCATTTTCGTTCATCAGACAAGTTTAGAACTTCCTTCGCCTTTACAATACACATGCGCTTACTGGGGTTCTCAACCAACATAACATCAGCTATATCTAAGTCATGTACTAATCTAATTATTCGCTTTTCCCAACTTCGTCCTTGTGTTATTGACTAATTGTGGATCCTTCGTGTTATTCTATCATCAGGCAAATTGGGGAGACGACACCACATTCTGATGTATTCAAGCTTTTGCTTGATATGGCATGAATTCCATCCCATATCACCTCTAGTAGCTATATTAGATGTATTTCCGCCTGTGCCAAGGAAGTATCTGCACGCCTTATTAAGTACAACATTAACTTCTGGATAGTTGTTTAGGCCCCATATGCCCGATCCATAGAATAACACTGGCTCCACTACAGTTTTTACTAGTTTTGTGTATACATCATGGGTCATGCCACCACCTGATATATATTTTGTGTACACGGCACCAAGTGCTCTACTGGCAGCCTTTGTAGTTTCTTTAACGGTGAACTTCATATCAAGATGCTGATTTAACCACAAGCCCAGATAATTATACGATGTTTGAGTGGAAATGGTTTTACCGGCACACTTGAAGACGACATTGGACACTTGCAGTGATGGTGGTCTAAAGTGAACAACCTTAGAGTTATCTTCATTAACCGCCATTTGTTGCACTATGAATCTACAGCATCCAGCATACGCTGCATGTCTGTCTCGTTCTCACTCAAAAGCACAATGTCGTCTGCATAGAGCAGTATAGATACCAAATCATTGTCTATGGCGACCCCACAGTGTAGGTCGTTGATGGTGTTAGCCAAGTCGTTTACATACACGGAGAAAAGAGTGGGCGACAACACACACCCCTGCTTAACCCCTTGACCAACGCTAAACCAGTCTGTTATATCATCATTAACACGTACTGCACATGACACATCACTATAGTGGGATTGTACTGCCTTTCATATTTTCCCATGCATACCGATACTCATCAATTTATACCAAATTCAATCTCTTTGTACCGTATCGAATGCTTTCCGTGCATCAATGAAACAGACAAATGTACTTTTACGTCTCAGTTTCCTGTTATTGATAATGGAGTACAGCGAATAGATATGATCCATGCAGCTTCTCTTCTTCCTGAATCCATTTTGAAAATCACTTACTATTCCATTATTGTCTAGCCATTTTGTCAGTCTGGTGTTTAGTATATCAGCATACACCTTACATGGTATTGATATAAGAGTAATCGGTCGATATCCAAGGGGGTCCCTGCAACCAGTGACTCCCTTGGGTATTGGTACGATCACTCCATTAGCCCATTCACTTGGTATTTTGCCTGAATCGAATGCAAGGGCAATGATTTTATGCAGCAGACCTACACATACGTAATTTCTGATTACTTCTGAAGGAATTCCATCACATCCAGCAGATTTGTGCAATTTTGTCCGAAACACGGCACTGTGTACCTCTGAACGCGATATAGGTGCGTTGAGGGATACACAGTCTCGTTCGTTGAATACTGTTTCATTGTTTTCCGATATTGCTGCCTTTATGTTTGTGAGATGTTCTGCATCAAAATCATTTCCCTCAGATTCACTATTGTATAACCGTTCATAGTCAAGTTTCCACCTATCTAACACTTCAGTCTTCGTTGTAATAACTTCACTAATTACTTCAACGGATTTTTTCACCCGTTCGTTAGTCATTTCTAAGCGGCCTATGTCCTTCCAAAACTCTCTGGAATTGCTTGTGTTTGAAAATGTGTTCTGCAAATCAGATTGTTTCTGTAACTGATACTGTCTCTTACATTTTCTAGTAAACCTGTCAAACTGTTTTCTAGTACTACAGTATTTTTCATGCAATGTTCGTCTAGAAATTCCAGGAGTTTTGCAAGCCAACCAGGGCCCAGTTGTTCAAAACACCAGTTAGCTTAACGGACTGTTAAATCCTTAACGGTCTGTTAAATCCTTAACTGAATGGTTAAAATCTCTGTTAAAACAGAGATCTTAACCATTCAGTTAAGGATTTAACAGTCCGTTAAGCTAACGGATGTTTTGAGCAACCGGGCCCAGGTCCTCTCATCGTTGTACACGCTAGTCATCGAGTTTAATAAAGATCATATTAAATCATCACAAATTTTAGATTTTATTTATTGCATAAGCACATCATCATACATTGAAACGGTAATGGTCACCAAATCTGTTTTCTGTAACGAGGTGATTTGCATATTTATAATACAATTGCAATGTATGATGATGTATTTATGCAATAAATAAAATCTAACATTTGTGATGATTTAATTATGGTCTTTATTAAACTCGATGACTAATTTCATAAGAACCTCGGCATAGCCTCGTTTCTTATGAAATCATTAATCTCGTTTCATAATTATCATATTAAATCATCACTCATTGTAAGATCCTCTATATCTAATTAAGTTTACAATTATATAAGAATTTATGTCATTTACCGAATGTTTTACAGCGCTCCAGATAAGGAACTAGTAATTGAGTATTGTCACTCCATCATTTCTGAAGCAATTTGGTATTTCATGTGTTAATTGGGTAAAATAAAGTCACACTACAGTTTACACATCAACAGAAAGCAATCATTGAATAGTTTGCTTCGAACTGAAAACTTGTCTTGGCATTTGAAATACCAAGATGTGTTTTCATGGCAAATAAGAAAAATATGCTATATGTGTGGTCTGTTTATTGTTTTCTGCAGCATGATAACGGTACCACAAGATGTTATTGCTTTTTGATACTCGCTACTTCTTATACAAATTGTTTGTTTTTTTGGCAATTTTAATTGGGTATTTAAGCAAATACGCAGATTATCTGGAGCTCTGTTTTACATATTGTACTCAAAGTGCACATATTTTACATATTGTTAACTTCATAATAACATACTGTTAACGTGTAGTGCACACATAGGTAACTGTTTTGAACAGAACAGTTGAACATACTTCTTACGAATAAGAATACCTCCCGTGCTATTGTTTAGCACGTTTGCCTGTTCATCGTCTTCCCCATGTTAAATCCCCATAGAGACATCTTCACGGAGTGAAGATGTCTATGGGGATTTAACATGGAGAAATTTTCTCGTACATGTATATCGTAAAGCTTAATACCTATAATCCCAGGCAAATGTGTTTATTTAAATTTAAACTGTTTTAATCTTTTGAGCCGTCTCTCCGCATTTTGAGTTACACTAACGCCTGCGTTAATCTTGTGAATATGGAAACGTTTCTGAACATCTACTGGTAATATCAACTCTCAATCAAGCAGTTTGATAGGCTGTGCCTGAGCTGTAGCACAGCTCAGGCTCAGCCAAATCAAGCTGCTTGCTTTCCAGCACAATATTCAAGTATTTTGTAATAAAGAAATTGATAAATATTGACGAGATTAGCGCAGGCGGTGGTGTATCGATAGTGAGGTTAAAGCCAAACTAAGATGTAGCAAACGTGACTTGTTTTACATATCGATGGTCTATAGTCTGTTTCACGAAACCTGCCCAAATTTTAAGGCTATATAAACAGTGCAAAAACAATATTTTTTTCGATAATATTAAATTAGAGGAAAATTTAAGAATGAGCCTTCTTTTTATTTCGTGAAATTTTGTCAAATATTGGTTTTATTACGAAAAATTGATTTGTCTATGGGAATTTAACATGGGGGAAAAAGTGGTAAGGAAGTGTGAGAGGAGTCAAAAAACGAAAAAAATTGGAAATTGACTCCGAAACCTGGCTAGATAGCTTGGATATGATCTAACTAAGAAAACTCGGTCCAGTATTTCTCCGTGAAGATGTCTATGGGGATTTAACATGGGGAAATTGTTTTTTCGCAATAAAATCAATATTTGAACAAATTTCACGAAATAAAAAGAAGGCTCATTCTTAATTTTTCCTTTAATTTAATATTATCAAAAGAAATCTTGTTTTTGAATTGTTTATATAGCCGTAAAATTTGGGCAGCTTTCGTGAAACAGACAGTAGTAACATAAGGTCGTAAGTGCTATGCTTTAGCATAGCAGTTACGACCTTATGTTACTAGACCATCGATATTAAATAATATATAAAAGGTTATGACGTCACTTATAAAGCACAGGTGGAAGACTCGGACCTATGACACCAAAAAAATGCCTATTAAAAAAAATCCCATTACCCCACCCACTTGGTCTCGTACAGTACATAACGTTAATTCAAGGTGAGCATAAATAGCGCTATTATAGAAAGAGCCCTCTTTTTTCCGGCTCGCACAAACACAATAAACATCGATTAAATGTATGAAATATGTCTCTGGCAATCGATAAAGGTATTAGGTGTGTGAATATACTCACTTCAAATCGCTGTTTCAAGTATTTATTGAGTTATTCGCGTTTTGATTACCCCATCCAAAGCGAAAGTTGCGTGTACGAAAGAATCTCACACAGAATCGGAGGCCGTCCGGCTGGATTATCGGTCATATTTGGCCGATAGCTGATCGCCAGCTCAAACTAAAGTCGCACACCATGATCATATACATTAGAGACTCCAACCATACAAAGTTCGTCCAATTGTGATCGTTCGCTCTTTCTATAATAGCGCTATTTATGCTCACCTTGAATTAACGTTATGTACTGTACGAGACCAAGTGGGTGGGGTAATGGGATTTTTTTTAATAGGCATTTTTTTGGTGTCATAGGTCCGAGTCTTCCACCTGTGTTATAAAGGAGGAACAGTTGGCTTTAAAAATAACCTTTACATGTCAAATGTAAATGTACTTACATGCAGAATTTAGTGCTGTTCAGTTAATTGAAATGCATTTAAATGGTAGGAGATCACGTGGTTTTCAAATATGTCCTAACGACGTTTTCTGAAGTGACGTAATATGTGATTTCATTTTCTGGCAGGTTTTCTTTTTGTAATAATGTTAACAAACGGACGGATTTTGATGAAATAGGGGTGGGGGATGTTTGACTAGAATACATATTTCCCAATAATTCCAGCACAAAAATATTTACACAATTCCCTAACATTTGATTGGCCCGTAGCAAGTGTCTGTCCAAAATGTATATCCCATGCCGAACTACTTTCCGTAACCGTGAGGCGCAGTTAAAATAATTCTTAAGAAAACGGAAAATAAACACATTTTCTTGATGAATTTATTTCAAATGCTAGAATTATAAGGAATGGATGGCCTTTTTGTGGAATTTATCGGGGATATAAACTTGGAAAAGTCGCGGGAATACTGGACGAGGCCTTAAAAAATTACAATTTTGGAGAAAAAAAATAAAAAAATAAATCTTTTTTTTTTCGAAAATTGTAATTTGTTATCGCTTCGTCCAGTATTCCCGCGACTTTTCCAAGTTTATACCCCGATAAATTCCACAAAAAGGCCATTCATTCCTATAATATTGGCAAGATTACCACATCTGGTGTGTGTATATTTTCCAACACAGGCGAGGTGCGGAGGATTGCGGCCACTTGAGCTGTGAATATTTTCTGTCGTATACAGTCAAGTCCAGCCGGATCGAGCTGGAGCTCAGTGCACGTGCACCGGGCTGGGTTGCCGTAGGCTTTTCATCCGACAAACGAATGGTAAGCCAGGGTTTGATGTAATTGAAGTATTTGGTGTTTAACGGCCTGTCAAACAGTTATGGTCATATTAGGCCGGGTCAACGGGGTCGAATCCCATATTTCACCAGTTGTGACGGGGTGAAAATCCCAAAATCAAAACTGAATATTTACCGAAAAAAAATATATTCAATCATGAAATTAGAATAACCCGACCTGGTGTCAGGTCCATACCACACCAAAGTCGCTTCACCCCTTCCCCTAAAAAGTAATAGTATTATAAATAATCGTATTACTCTTATAATGTGTATAACCAGATTCAACTAGCACATACATGAGGGCCAAACCAGCTCTCCGGTCGGGATTCATCCGGTAAGGATGCATCCCGATCATTAAATTACCTATAGCATGCTCACAACCAACCACCACATACAGTGGGGTCAGCGTGTAAGTGCACACACGAACGAACACGACAGGTTGGAACGCTGACCCCACTGTATTTGATGTATACAAAAAAATGTAAATATTTTTCTGCATTTTTTCTCATTTCGCATCAAAAGTGTATGTTGTTACCACTCAATTGAACCGTCTCGGCGAGACGGTTCAACTGAGTGGTAACAACATACACTTTGGGTGGGTAGCGCACCAACCTGTCGTGTTCGTTCGTGTGTGCATTTACACGCTGACCCCACATAAGCCTTATGAGCTAGACGTGTGGAACTGTGTAATCTACAAGTGTGACACAATGGTGCAAAATGGTCCATTTGAGACAAGACATGTGATTTTGTACCTAGAATTTGTGAGATTATTCATGAAAATATTTACAGAAACTGTGATAGTTTCTGTAAATGACGTCGAAATTGTCATAGCGATTGTGATCATGGGTCAATGAATGTATATTAATCTCTGAAAAATCAACGCAGCACATAAAAAGTATGACGGTTTCTGTTTCCTAATACTCACGACTCCTTTTCACAACAAATCATTCTACATTCGACCTTATTAAAGCAATAAGGACATAAACTACACACTTTTATTTCTATAAATAAATTCAACGGGAGATAACTAGCTACGATGTTATTCTTCTTTAATCAAATGATGATCAGATGTAGAATGAGTCCTTAAGCGGCGTGTAATATGTTGATTTATCCCGTCAACACAGTGCGTATGTACCGAGAAACACGGTGCCGTGAAACATTTTTGATATCCAGTCAATACTATTTTTGCATTTTACAGCCATTTGTAGGTGTTGACGGGATAAATCAAATAGTAGGTTAGTGCCGTGAATGGGAACAAATATCTGGCGCGGCACGGAAACGAGATGTGCTCGGCAGAGCCTCGCCCATCCCGTTTCCTGAGCTTGCCAGATATTTTTCCCATTCACGGCACTAAGCTAATATTCTCTATTTCTATTTGCCGATTGTCAGGGTGGCGATGAGGTGGTGGCATGTGCAAAGAGGGGCAAGTTGTCGGACAACGTGACGGCCGTTACCTACACCAATAAATACCAGTACGACCCCCCGCAGAGGAAAGAAGAGCCAGATATACTCACGTTAGAGCAGGTACACAACTGGCTGCGTTAAACTTGTCACAATGTCAACGTTTGTGAACATATACAGAACCGCATGCGTTCACCTTGCGCAGATTATAAACGTTTCTGAATAGATATTGGCAATGCCAACTCGCATTCAAGCAGTTTGATTGTCTGAGCCTGAGCTGTAGCACAGCTCAGAATAGCCAATCAAGCTGTTTGATTTCAAGTATAATATTAAGTATTTTTTAATAAAGAAATTGACAAATATTGACAAGATTAGCGCAGGCGGTAATCTATTAACAATACCAACTCACAGTCAAGCAGCTTGGTTGGCTGAGTCTGAGCTGTAGCACAGCTCAGACTCAGCTAATCAAGCTGCTTGACATCAAGCACTCTACTCAAGCATTTTGAAATAAAGAAATTGATAACTATTGACAAGATTAGCGCAGGCGCCAGTGTATGTTGACAAACTCCAGTCCGGACTGTGTACATACAGGGTGTTTGAAAAGTTAGAATGGTTACCATACTTTTGAGACACCCCCGCATATCAACAGGTATGTTGCTGCAATCAAGTTTGGATAGTGTATACACAGAATGTTGCAATAGTAATGTAATCAGTACTGGTAACCGTACTTTTGTGAAACCCTGTATGCAAATAGGTACTGGTTACATTCATTTTGGGACGTCCTGTATGCAAACAGGCACACTGGTAGCTTGCTTCAATCAAGTCTGGATATGTATATACATGGTGACCAAAAGTCAGTTAACCAGTATGTAAAGGTTACCTTACTTTTGCGACACCCTGTATACATGCACAATCAAGTTTCGATTGTGTATATACAGGATGTTTCAAAATATCAGTTATTTAAAGGTACATGCCCACTCAGTAGGCACAAAATGTTCTTTATAGGAATTAAATAAGTGTATAATTGTGTCACTATTCCATCAGTTCTAATCATTTAGTAATATTTAGTTTACTGATAGTGACGCGCGTTTGTACCAGGCTATTTTCATATGCAAACGAGGCATGGTATTTTTTATTTATTTATTCTAATTAAATGCGTCATTGAACATGTTTTATTTTCGACAGATTATAAAGTATGATCATTGCAAATCAAACAATAAATACAAAGTATAAATAGTAATGTCCGTTAAAATTTTAAGAAAACACGGTTAACGCCCCTGATATCATTGTGGAAAGTTACGTCTGATATAAAATGTATAATAATGCCGGACCCTACATGCAAACAGGTACATTTTTGGTAGGTTGCTACAATCAAGTTTGAAATGCGTCTATACAGGTTCTTCCAAAAGTAAACTAACAAGTATTTAAGGTATATTCTCGTATATTGCTGTAATGAAGTTGACATCATGAACGTATCATCTTTGAGCCCAGGTGATATTCAGTATGTCCAAGAAATAACAATTAACCCTTACACCGCTATCTTAATTTGTTGTCGTCTGCTGTTTATTTTCTATTTTCCATTGTTATCCTCAAAAACATGCTTTGACAGCACTTCAGAATAATTTATAACATGCTTTGACAGCACTTTAGAATCATTTCCATTGGAAATAATTCTGAAGTGCTGTCAAACCATGTTTTTATTGAGAAATACGGCAATATATAAAAGCAACAGCAGACGACAATTGTTGTGTGTAGCGGTCTAAGGGCTAACACAACTCTCTTACTTTCGTGATGCCGAGTATGCGGCTTTGGTTGAGAGGTGCGAATTTGACAAGACATCGAACTGGAAAATTGCAATATTTCCCGTAGATCCTTCTAAGCTGGGTCATAAGAATACACTCGAGACCCAGTTCTGTTTTATTTTGATTTGATTTATTGGTGTTTAACGACCTATCAACAGCCGAGGTCAGTTAAAGCCGGGCCAACGGGTTCGATCTCACATGTAACCTGCTGCATTGTGAGAAAATCCCGAAATCAGAATGGAATATTTACATAGAGAAAACACATTAAGCCCTGAAATTAGAATACATGGTGCCAGATCCATACCATACCAAATTCACTTGGACCATTCAAGTTAACGGTAAATGGTCTTACCGTCTGCATAGTGTAAATATTAATCTTTCTTGCGACATATTTTATTGTGGACGTGGCCTCTCAAACAGTGAACTTATTTTATCCGGGATCTCGGGTATATATGTCTGTTTATAACTCTCTGTTTGTATGCGTTGTAGTTCGAGGTGAAAGACGGATTTATATACTGCCGAATATCTCGACCAATCAGTGCTGATTCTTTCCAAGATCTGACAAATACTTGGTATCAGTTGTATGCTTCCGGTCAGGTGTCTACAGGTGAGTTGGTTTTTGCAAATGTCAATAATTCCAGCACAAAAATATTTACACAATTCCCTAACATTTGATTGGCCCGTAGCAAGTCTCTGTCCAAAATTGATAGCCCAGTAAACTCCCACGCCGAACTACTTTCCGTAACCGTGAGGCGCAGTTAAAATAATTCTTAAGAAAACGGAAAATAAACACATTTTCTTGATGAATTTATTTCAAATGCTGGAATTATAAGGAATGAATGGCCTTTTTGTGTAATTTATCGGGATATAAACTTGGAAAAGTCGCGGGAATACTGGACGAGGCCTTCGTCCAGTATTCCCGCGACTTTTCCAAGTTTATACCCCGATAAATTCCACAAAAAAGGCCATTCTATTCATATAATAAGACAGTACTAGATAGCCGCGGCCCGCATGTCGCGCCCGCCAAGGCTTCGATAGTATACCGAAAAAACGTCAACAAAAAACTTTAACCAAAAACGTTTACCCGGACGCACGTACATACGTACGGACGGACGTTCAAACGTACGTACGCCAATGTGCCGACTATATCGCGCTGTCCGCAAGCGGGCGTGACAAAAATGGTGAGCAGGTTACAGTAAATACATGTGTGAATGTAGAAACAAAACTAAAAAATGTATCAACGATGTAATGATAAAAAGATCACGAATTGGTTGACTGTCCTAAGTGAATACACCGTGCTTCTTATAAATACGAAAATCGGGTCAATCAAATCACGTTTCGCAATGTCTAAACAAACGAGAAACCAGTAGCCTATTTCACCAACATTGCAAAGTATACTTTTCTAGCAATATGAAGGCACTAAGACTGTGTTAGCGGGGGTCCGACTGCCGTGGATTTGTCACAGCATGATAGAGAAACATTAGAGAAAGGCATGTGTGAAATATCAAAACGTTTGGTGAAAGGAAACAGAAATTATAACAAATTTTACCCAAGGTTAAGTTTATCAACGTTAATTATAACAAATACCCCCAACGTTAAGTTTATGAAAGCACAAATAATGTGACCTGACACTGGGGTTAGCGTGGGTCTGAGGGTCGTGGATTTGTCACAGCATTATACAGAAACATTAGAGAAATGCATGTGTCAAATATCAAAACGTTTGGTGAAAGGAAAGAGAAATTATAACAAATGTTACCCAACGTTAAGTTTATCAAAGCACTAAGACTGTGTAGTACGACTCTCAAACACCCGCTAACCCCAAGGTGACCTCGACCTTGGGGTTAGCGGGTGTTTGAGCGTCTAGATTTGCCACAACATGATAGAAAATCAGTAGAGAAAGGCGTGTGTGAGCTATCAAAACGTTTGGTGAAAGGAAACATAATTGATATAAAAATTCCCCCAACGTTATGTTTTTGAAGACGGGACGGACGGACAAGGGTAGTACTAAATTCCCACTTCACTATCGTGGTGGTGCATATAAACCAATGGCGGTGGCCCACCGAACTATACTTTGCAGACAAAAAGTATTTAACAAGCTGCACGCGATTATCAAATGACCAAAACTCAATAACATGTCCCCGTGACAAATGAAACTCGCGATTGCAATCGGCAGTGCGAAAATATCGGCGTGCTCAATGATTGGGTGTGATTTCTTCTTTGGCTAACGAAATAATGTTTTGCTTCTCAGACATAACTGGGTTGAGATGGAACCTCCAGTCAACGCTATTTAACGGGGCATATCAGGATTTTTTTTGCAAATATAAAAACGTGTTTTCATTATATGTAAAGTGGTTTAATTGAAGATATATAATGATACTAAGACCGGTGGGTTGTTTCTATTTTCACCCATATATGTACATACATATCGGATTTCCTATTGTGTTGCATTCAATATACACTTTACATAGGCCAGGGCCATGATGCAAATACATTTTTATTTTTTATATTCTTTTTTAAAAAAAACTCCTGAAATAAAAACACATGTTTTTATTTTAAAAAAATCCTGATATGCCGCTTTAAAGGCCCGGTGCCTCAGATGTGGATGAAATGTAAGGAAGCGCCTGGTGTCAATGCTAGATATTATCTCCTAATTGGGACTCCTAATTAGGAGTTAGTATCTCATAATTAATTAGGAGATAAAACATATTTTTAGCATCAACATAGATTGTGAGTCCTAATTAGGAGTTACTATCTCATAATTAGGATAAAAATATTTTAGCATTGGCACCAGAGCGCTTCCATAGAAATGCGAGCAAAACAGTTGGTAGAAGAGCACTTCACGATAGATGAATCCAATTTCTGAACATATACATGTCTGTGACTGGAGAAATGTGGCTTATGAGTTTTGCGACCAGTGTAGATCCAGATCAGCCTGTGCATCCGCACAGTCTGATCAGGATCTACACTGTTCGCCATTCTATCAATCAAACACTCGTCATTCGTGTAACAAGCACTATAGATCGTTATCGGGATACAGGAGTGTGTTATTTGATCAGGAGCTACACTGGCCATAAATCCCATAAGCCTCATTTCTTTAGTCACAGCCATATATGACCATATGGTGACCTGAAAAAAATAAAGTAAAAACCAGCGACAAGTTGCCACTGTATTCATACACAATTCCTTGACATATCTGAACTATTTTTTGGAAATGTATTTTCGGAAGTACCATCTGAGACACAGCCACTTTAATATAGTATTTTCTTTTTTTCATACATATATGAGGCTGGAGAATTGGAGCTTATGGGTTTTGTGACCAGTGTAGCTCCTGATAAAATATCACACTATTGTATCCTTACAAAGATAAAATGGTCTATATTGCTTGCGGGTGCACCCGCTGATCTTATTATTATTCATATTTATCCCGTCAACACAGTGCGTATGTGCCGTGAAACACGGTGCCGTGAAACATATCCTGATATCCTGTCAATACGACCTAATCACTGCGTATGAATATATGCGGTGGCTGGGGCTATTTTTATTGTTTTTGCATTTTAAAGAAATTTGTAGGTGTTGACAGGATAAATAGAATAGTAGGTTAGTGCCGTGAATGGGAAAAATAGCTGGCAAGGCTTAGGAAACGGGATGGGCGAGGCTCTGCCGAGCACATCCCGTTTCCGTGCCGCGCCAGATATGTTTTCCCATTCACGGCACTAACCTACTATTCTCTATTTATATTACTTGCAGGTGGGGATCTAGAGAAGCACAAAGTGGAGCCTAGCATGTCTAAGAAGCTGATCACTACCATAAAGACCACAAACTACTACACTAGTGGGTCAACAGTGGCGAGCATGGCTCCAGTGACTATTGCCCTTGCAATATCTATCTTTATCCGTGTGCTGTCAACATAGGCTATATTTGGCTGGTGTTTTGCTAGGTTTTTACATTGTCCGATCAAATTAGCCATATAATGACTAATATTACAAAGGGTATGACACTATACAACTAGTCAGTAAACTCGCACATCGGTCAGGAAACTAGGACAAACAATAAATGGTCTTTGTGAGTACTAATAGTGTATACCCGGATCACACAGCATATCCACGCAGTCGGATCTGCGTGCGCACTATTCATCGTGTAGACATGTGAGAAACGCCATGTGATTTAGTACCAAAGAATATGTGCGATTTCTCATAAAAACTATTTGCAAACATTGTGATATTTTCTGTAAATGACGTTGAAAGGTGACGAAATTTTCAGAGCAAATGTGGAATAGAATTCGTAAATATTTTTTCATGAGATACCACACATCTTCTTTGGTACAAAACCACATGGTTTGTCTCATTTAACATGCTTACCAAACTGCTGGTTGTGTCCTGGTAGATAATGAGGTCAGCTCCCAAATGACCCATTTTATCAATCATGGTCACATTTATATAATTATGATATGGATATACATGTATTTATATATATGGGTCAATGTCTGACATGTTTCACCAAACAGATATCAGAATCTTCCCAAATAACTTTCGAAAATTTGCAAAATATTTTCAATATGACATCGAAAGCTAATTCAGAGCACACACAATTTCATATCCTTTGAATATATCCAGAGACATTTGAATCGGACGGAATCGAACGTTCTTTAAACTTGGTCCGAACAAATTTCTCTGCAGAATGTTCAAACTAACTACACAAGTAATGCTGCTAAATTTGGTATTGGCGGACTCGTAATGTAAACGGCCGGAACATGGTCATCATCATTAAAAGGTAGAAACCGCAGACGTTTTGGTGAAAAATAAGATTTACACGAGACCTCATGGGCTCAATTAGTCCAGTGTAAACAATAGACAATGTATGTTTATCTATAACGGTAAATCACTTTTATCCTGTAATATACTGTATATATAAATGTACATAATGTATTGTGGTTACGTGTGCATGTGAGCATGCATGAGAGAGAGAGAGAAAGAGAGAGAGAGAGAGAGAGAGAGAGAGAGAGCGTGCATACCCACATATAAAATGGCCATCAAGTTTACAAAAGAGCATCTTATGGGATTTGTTGTAATATTGCAAAATAGCAAATCCACGTATTTCCTGGCTTGTATATTGATATTGTACTCATAAATCAATACATAGTGCTTGCACATAGTTTTGAAAATAGAACTGCATATAGTATAACCTGACTGAGTCTCTGACTAACAGTGTACTGTCTTCCAATTCAATGTAAATCAAAGCATGTGCATTCTAATATTCCATTGTATTACAGTTGTGCTATGAATATTAGTTTAATACAGGCAGTTGAGATATTAATCATAATAGTGATAAGTAATTATTCTTATTTTGTATAGCATTGTGAATTTTAATTAACTATTATCTATATATATAACGTGTTGCTAATCTAATTTATTGCCATACATTCAATTACTATATACATGTTGTCAGAATGTGAAATTTGCACAAGAACAGATCTGGTGAATATAAGTGCTCTTCAAAGTGAACAAAACTACACTCCTGCGTTCACAAAACACAACTGTGATGTTAACTAGTGTTCACGTTGTTGGTCACTTGAAGTGAACTCGAAGAGTCGAAAGTTTCTATTTTGTTTGTTTATTGGTGTTTAACGGCTTATCAACAGTTAATGTCATGTAAGGCCGGGCAAGCGGGCTCGATCCCGTTTAACCTGCTGCATTGGGGGGAAATCCCAAAATCAGAACGGAATATTTACATTGAGAAAAAATATATTCAGCCCTGAAATTAGAATAACCTGACCAGTAGCCGATTTCATCAACATTGCAAAGTATACTTTTTGAGCAAATTTATTAATTTTTTTATTATACTGAATTTATTACATTATCACAGCCAAAATGGCTGTGATAATGTAATAAAATCAGTACAATAATTCTGCATACTTTTAATCATTAAATATAATAATAATTATGCAGTCGTTAGTTCTGTATGAAATAATGCATTTCCGGAAAAATAAATGGTTACTCCCTCAAAGTATACTTTGCTAGAAAAGTATACTTTGCAATGTTGGTGAAATAGGCTACTGGTGCCAGGTCCATACCACACCAGTCACTTGGCCCCTTCGACTAAAATATGATTACGAATAATCGTAATACTCACATAAGGGATATAACCAGATTCAACTGTCACATACAAAATGCCAGACGTACATGTATGTGAGGGCCAAACCAGGTATCCAGTCGGAATTCCGTAAAGGACGAACCCCGATCGTTGAAGTACCCATCGCATACTCCCACCTGCCACCCACTTCTAACGTTTCTAAACCACGTGAACTGCATATGCACTAGTTTGTCAAGATGCACATTAACCTAGTGAAATTTAAGAACATACTATGATGTTGTTGAGAAAACATGATTACATGTATTTTATTTTGCAATAAAAGTGCAGGTATATGTTATTTTCTTTCGTTTGCATCGTTTCAGTAAAACAATTCAAATGTGTGGTAACAACATATAATTTCACGAAGAAATAAATAAAATAGATAAAACCGTTCTCAAATCCTACTTTACTTGTAGCCCACCTTTGATCGGTAAAATTCACAGGTATATAGTTTCTAACTGGACATGCATGTTAGATTTCCAAAATTGAATGCCACTTAGCATATATAGTAGACACTAGTTCCTTGATAAAGGCCTTGTGTCGAAACGTTGGAAGAGTGGGTTTTTGGTTACTGAAGTATTGTTCAATATTCTTTTCACTACAATTACTTTTTAGCAAAAATTAAGAATGAGCCAACTTTTTATTTCGTGAAATTTGGTCAAATATTGATTTTACTAAAATAAAAACCCACAACAATTCCCCCATGTGGGGAATGTCAAAAAGTGAAAGGGTTTAACGTCCCAGCAACAGCTAAGGTATGTCATATAGAGAGGGAACCACAGTTTTAAAGTATCATCCATCAGACCAGGGGGATTGAAATACCATACAAGTATTTTTCACGCCTAGCGTGAGGACTGAATGCACAACCTCCGATATTGAAGTGCAATAAAACGATTTATAAATATTGGCAAGTACAGCGTAGGCGGTAGTGTACATGTTAATCTCTATGACCCTCGGGCAGGGCCAATCAGTCTGTCGAGGATTTAGACACATAAAAATCAAACAGACAATTACAATGTATCCAAACTTAATGTCCGTCTAATTTCTATGGGAGCAGCTATTTCTTATATGGATGAGACTGACTTGCGAAATTATTTTCTGGTATTTAAACACCTGGAACTATTTTGTTCCTGTCTAATTCCCCAGGCATTTCCCACCCCACACCTTCCACGCAGTGAAAACATTGTTATGTGCATTATCAATAATCAAATTTCTAAGTAATATATAAATGTTGTATGTGTACAAGTATCCTTACATTATGTTCCAATAAAATATACACAATTCTGTACCAGTCATTTTTTTATCCTGGTCCGACTAATGATTTATCTGTAGCCGATTTCATCAACATTGCAAAGTATACTTATCTAGCAAAGTATACTTTGAGGGAGCAATCATTTATTTTCCCCAAAATACATTATTTCATATAGAACTAACCACTGCATATATTTGATGCTTAAAAGTATGCAGAATTATTATACTGAATTTATTACATTATCACAGCCAAAATGGCTGTGATAATGTAATAAATTCAGCATAATAAAAATTAATAAATTTATGCTTAAATAGAAAATTTCTCCCTCAAAGTATACTTTGCATTGTTGGTGAAATAGGCTACTGGTAACAAGCTTTGTATTGGCTGAATACCTAGTACCTGACAACATAATCTCGTATCAGGCATTCAGGTGATACGAATACCTCGGCTACAACAAATTGAAAACAGATGTTTCATTGATCGAACGAGGTCACATGACATTACCAAATGATGTCAGTGGAATCACGTCACAGTAGCAAGTTATCATACTTTTCAATGAAAACCACTTCATCATTGTTCACTACGTAGCCTAAAACGTTACCTGATAAATAGAATACCAGGTTAGTGTATTTTGATATCCAGTTTATCAGGCTCGGCTCGGAAACGGTAAGAATTCCTCGACGAGCCTCGGAATTCCTACACGTTTCCTAGCCTTGCCTGATAAACTCGATAACAAAATACACTAACCTGGTAGTCTCTATGTATGGGAGAACCTCTATATACCGGAGAGGGTGTTCAATATTCAGTTCCACTGTAATGTATCTCTAATGCATATTCATAAAAGATAATTCAGGCACAGAGTACACATATAGCTGCCGTACAGTGAAACCTCTCTAAACCGGACACCCTGGGATCAAATTAGAAAGGTTTCACAGTTGGCAGTAGTTTGACTAAAGGGTGTTTGAAATAACGAGTTTAGATTGTATTAAATAAATCCCTTATGTAAGGTCCTCTATATATATGTACAAACAAAACAAGTTGATTTGCAGTTTATTTACTTTAATACATGTATTGCTTCATGAACAAACAAATGACACAACATATAGAAAATATAGCTCCATGATTTGACAAAAAACACAACAGAGAAGATCCAGATTAAATCACAGGTGGAAGATTCGGACATGTGATTTCAAACAATTCCCGTTGAAAAACGCCAATGGGAGTTTTTACAAAACCTGATGAAAAAAAAGTAATGGGCATTTTTTATATCACAGATCCGAGTCTTCCGTTGGTGGATTAAATTCTCACAGGAAAGTGACGTCAGCTTTCATCACGATGAAAATGCACACAGGAAAGTGACGTCATCAAAGTACAAATTTTTCACCAGAAAACGACGATGCTATCATGGATAATTTCTTCCTCCATACATTTGTATGGAAGATACCAAATATTGAGGATGAAATTTCAGCCAAAACTTGCATGTTTCCTGGCAAAATCTTCACAAGAAAGCGACGGTGCTATCATCAACTACTTCATCCTCAATATTGGCAATCTTCCACTGATAATGCTTTCATGTTTCCTGGCAACATCTTCACAAGAAAACGACGGTGATATCATGGATACTTTCTTCCTCAATATTTGGTATCTTTCACCGATGGAAGATACCAAATATTGAGGATGAAATTTCAGCCAAAACTTTCATGTTTTCTGGCAAAATCTTCACAAGAAAGCAACGGTGCTATCATCAACTACTTCATCCTCAACATTGGCAATCTTCCACTGATAATGCTTTCATGTTTCCTGGCAACATCTTCACAAGAAAACGACGGTGATATCATGGATACTTTCTTCCTCAATATTTGGTATCTTTCACCGATGGAAGATACCAAATATTGAGGATGAAATTTCAGCCAAAACTTTCAGGTTTTCTGGCAAAATCTTCACAAGAAAGCGACGGTGCTATCATCTACTACTTCATCCTCTATATTGGGAATCTTCCACTGATTCTTGCGGCCAAACTCGTACATGTCCTTGATGGTTTTCCGCACCTTGTCCATTCCATCCAGCGACATCTCTTGGTATTTCAAATAGAGCTGTAGCGCTGTTCTCGCATCTTCCACAGAGTCATGGGTCAATGACTGTATGTTAATTTCTGAAAAATCAATACATCAATATGAGACACGCCATGTCATTTTGTACATAAGAACATTTGCGATTTGTCAAGAAATCTTTTTACAGAAATTGTGATATTTTCCATAAACGACGTCGAAAGATGACAAAATCTTCATAGCAAATGCAGAATAGAATGAAAATTTCGTCAAATTTTGATGTCATTTACGGAAAACTATTATAAATCTTGTAATATTTTCATTAAATATTGCACATGTTCTTAGGTACAAAATCGCATGTTTCATATGAAGTTATCTGCATAATGTCATTCCACCGATGATTATTCTGATAAAAAATATGCCTAATTGAAAAAACATAAAAAACATTGCGGATTTTTCCCCAATTTGATCAAAAAGCATTGCACTTTAATTTCTGTGAGCACAAGATTCGATTACAATCGAATGCCGAGAAAACTCACTTAGGAAGTACCAAGCCAGGAACTTCAGCGAGATCATCCGCTGTCTCGGCAAATGGAACAGGTCTACCGTGTCGATGATCTGGTCTTTGGGAACCTGCAAAACAAACAAGGGCATAAATGGCCATCATTTGAGACAAACTATGTGATTTTGTACATAAGACCATGTGCGATTTTTCATGAAATTATATTCACAGAAACTGCGATATTTTTTGTAAATGACGTCGAAAGATGACAAAATTTTCATGGCAAATGCGGAATTCTATTCCGCACTTGCTATGAGAATTTTGTCATTTTTCAACGTCATTTACTGAAAATGTCACAGTTTCTGTAAATATATTTCATGACAAATCACACATGTTCTTAGATACATGGAATGGAATGGTGCTTAACGGCCCATCAACACAAAAGAGTTTCATTTAGAGCCAAGCAATGTAGATGAAGAATAAAAAAATTCTTAGATGCTAAATCACCATATGGTCAACGCATCGTCAACTTTCAATGTCATTTACAGAAAATATCATCAATTTTGTAAAAACAATTCATGAGATATCGCATATGTTCTTAGGTACAAAATCACATGGCACGTCTCATTTGTAATCATAGTGAATAAACTGATAAACCTTGGTATTATTCAGAAGCAATGACACATTGATAAAATGGCAAGATCGTGTGGCATTCTATTAATGTTGATATGCTTGCTGAGTTGTGCACACTATGTTGCTATATCGACATCATTTTATCAATTAAATGTCTGCAAAAGTAGTTTCCAATCCAATCACATTACAGTTCCACTGTCAGAGACACAGATGACTACATCAAGGCAAGCGTGGATGCTTTGCGATCATGAACAGACATTATCATTGAATGTAAATGGCAATGAAACCTATCAAAATTAATCACAACTAACTTCTGTCCGTGTCCAGTTCAGGGAAGTTCGACTGCAGTCACATGACAAACCAGTAGCCTATTTCACCAACATTGTAAAGTATACTTATCTAGCAAAGTATACTTTGAGGGAGACATTTTCAACTTAAGGATAAATTTATTAATTTTTATTATACTGAATTTATTACATTATCACAGCCAAAATGGTGATAATGTAATAAATTCAGTATAATAATTCTGCATACTATTAATCATCAAATATATGCTGTCTTTAATTCTGTATGAAATAATGCATTTCGGGAAAAATAAATAATTACTCCCTCAATGTATACTTTGCAAGAAAAATATACTTTGCAATGTCGGTGAAATTGGCTACAGATCTTACGTTTATATTAATAACCCTGAAATCCTTCTTCAAACCATGCCCCACGAAGATAACGCCCGTGTCTATCAGGTATCTCAATTTCTGGTAGGTCGACTTGAGATTGGTCAGGTGCCGGTTGGAGATACTGGGGTCAAGGTCACCGGGCTTTATGCCTGAATATTGTGTCAGATAGTCCACAACCTGGAAATATAAGAGTAAGAGATTTGATTGCTTGGGATTTTATTTAAACAATATTTTACTTTATTCATTTTAACATGTACGTGTACATGAATACATTCATAACATTAGTGCAAGAAAGATAAGCAGGAATAGAAAACAAGCTTTATAAAAGTATAAATTAATTCTTCTCAAGGAAACTTTATTTATATTACAATCATAACACAGTAGCCGAGAGCACTTATACAATTGGTTTCATTGGCATATCGATGCTCCAGTAACAGAAGGTCGTAACTGCTATGCTAAAGCATAGCAGTTACGACCTTATGTTACTAGACCATCGATATCTGCAAGCATAAGGGTGGTCCATAATATGGGATATGCGATTGCGTGAAGAAAAGAAAATAATAACACTTGTCAAGAGGCAAAGAAAATGTGAAACAGTTTAAATTCCCAGTAACAACTAAGCTCATAGACTGTGGACTGTGGTTTAAAATTTCATCTGAACGACAAAAGAAATAGGGCAAATTAGTTTTTTAAGAGAAATTTGAAATATAAAAAACAATGTTTTCCAAAAAATCAACATCTTTTGAGACATAGATCACATCAGACTTGGCCTATCCAACTACAATGCCTAGGTACTGAAATCCATTATCCCCTAGGCCACCGCCCATCCAACCCACAAGTGTTCTAACCCCTAAGCCACAACCATCCAGACACTAACACAAGCAATAGTTGTCTGTCAGTTGACACAATCCCTACGACTACTTGGGAGACACATTTGCCATTATTGTATCCACTTACCTGCTCGTGTGTACAGATGTAATCATCGAGAAATGGTTCCCCCAGTAATGGCCCTTGTCTGTGAATATAAGGCGAGTATTTAATGTACGAGACAAATCATGTGAATTTGTACCTAAGAACAAGTGTGAAACTGTCATATTTTCTGTGAATGACATCGAATGCTGACGGAATGCTCATAGCACAAGCGGAATTCTATTCCACAATAAAATTCAGCAATTGTTCTGACCATTTCGTGAACTTTCAATGTCAAATACGGAAAACATCGTAAATAATTTTCATGTGATATCGCACATCTTCTTAGTACACACACCTGTAGCCTATTTCATCAACATTGCAAAGTATACTTTACTACCAAAGTATACTTTGAGGGAGTAATCATTTATTTTTCCTGAAATACATAATTTCACATAGAACTAACAAATGCATATATTTCATGATTAAAAGTATGCAGAATTATTATACTGAATTGATTACATTATCACAGCCATTAAATGGCTGTGATAATGTAATAAATTCCGTATAATAAAATTTAATAAATTTAAAAAAAAATATTCTCCCTCAAAGTATACTTTGCTACTAAAGTATACTTTGCAATGTTGATGAAATAGGCTACTGGTGTCATATGAGACCTGTCATGTAACATATGCAATTTTTCATGAAAGATATACATGTATTTACAGAAATTGTGATTTTCATAGCAAATGCGGAATAGAATTCTGCATTTGCTATGAAAAGTTTGTCAACTGTTAAGGAATTTTGTAAATATTTTTCATGAGATATTGCTCATCGTTTTAGGGACCCACACCTTGTCTCATATTACAACAACAGTCTGTTCACATGGTCAAAAATACCATCAGTAGGCCTGCCATTTAACATGCATTTTCCTGGAGATTGAAGTCATTCAGTTGACTTAAAAGAAGTGGCACGAGTGCCGCATATGTACTCAGGTATGAAGTGTGCAAATGTAAAAATAATCCATGTAGTATGGAGGAACTCAACAAACATATTTTTCACCCACAAATATGTAAAAGTGTGCTTCCCATGTTGAAACATTAGTACTTTTCTGAAATTATCAGGAACCTCAAATCCTGATTTTGGGATGTATCCTGAAAATTCCCACCCATGAAAACTACTGCGAAAAAACTACTGACAAATAGTATGCAATTTACTTCTGAAATCAATGGAGATGTCGATGGTCTAGTAACATAAGGTTGTAACTGCCATGCTTTAGCATAGCAGTTACGACCTTATGTTACTAGACCATCGATGTGTTGATTAGAAAATAAAATGACCACAAACAGATCCAGACAAAAAGCACGCTGTAAAGATAATAATCCAGGTGTTTTAACACTACGAGACAGTCTTCACCAAATAATCAGCCATCACAGTTTCCTGCATTTATCTGTTGTCATACACGGGTAACTGCTTCTCAGTTCAGACTCTTCCTGAAAACACACACAATTGTCAGATAACACCATTATCTTAACCCTTTCACCCCTAATTGACTGGCATAGAATGGTTCCTGCTTTAACATGTTAGGATCAGGATCTACAGTGTTTGTAAGTGGTAAGTTTGTTTATGGTCTGTCGGGTTTAAAGGGTTAAGGCTTATAATAAGTCTGGTAATTGCCATGTTTACGTTATAAGACAATATTATTTACCCAAATAAATAAGGATGAGAGATGAAGTGCTTCAGATACAAGGAACATTGGGCGAGTCAGTGGGAGTACGAGATTGTAACGAACATGTATAGGGAAATACTATCTCGTGCTTCCTTTTAAATTTGCTGTTCGAAGCAAACACATGAAGGGGTATTTGCACTGTAGAATCAGATTAAAGATGGACAGAAAGAATCAGACAGCCAACCTACCCCCTTATACATGTGATCCTCGCAGCAGACATGTGACTAGGTTTGATGGTCGACCGAGTTCCATCGCTTCTCAGTTCCGACTCTTCCTGTAATCACATAGAATTTAGTCAAATAACATCATTATGTGCAGGATCATGTGATTTCCTATCATGAAAAGACATTAAAATTACAACAAGAATTCCGCGGAATCAAATGTCTCGCCTTGTTCCGCCTTGTTCCGCCTTGACCTCGACCCTGGGGCCCCGAGAATATTCCTATATTCATCTACATATCATAGTAAAGGTATGTATAAAGTTTGATGACTATAGCTGATAAGGTGTTGAAGAAAAGACCGTAACACGAAAACTTAACATTGAATGATGACGCCGACGCCGCCGCCGGGCCGGCCCGGCCCGCCGCCGCCCAGCCGCCAGCCCAGCCGGCCCCCGCCGCCGCCGTCCGACCGCCGCCCCGCCCGCCAGCCGCCCGCCGCCAATGAAACCAAGAAATCCGCCGCCGCCGACCCCGCCGACGCCGCAGCCGCCGCCATCGTTTCGCCGCCCGGCCGCCGCCGCCGCCCCGCCGCCGCCGCCGCCGCCCGCCGCCGCCGGCCGCCGCCGCCCGCCGCCGCCGCCCGCCGCCTGCCGCCCGCCGCCGGCCGCCGCCGCCGCCAGCCGCGCCCAGCCGCCGCCGCCCCCCTCCCCACCCCCCCCCCCCCCCCCCCCCGGGGGGGCCCCCCCCCCGCCGCCGCCCCGCCGCCGGCCGCCGCCGCCGCCGCCGCCCGCCGCCGCCGCCGCCGCCGCCGCCCGCCCGGCCGCCGGGCCGCACCGCCGCCCGCCGCCGCCGCGCCGGGAGGAAAAGCAAAAACTTAGTCACTTTCCGCTTTCGCGGGCGAGACAAAAAAAATACCTTGCTAGTGTCTTTAAATATCAAATTGATCAGGCAAGACTAGGAAACGCAGATGAATTCCTCATCAACATTAAAGACACTGTGTCTCATATGTTGTCTCAGTTATTTATAATGGTTCACTTCAAGCACTGTAAGTGATCTATATCAATCAATTCCGTCATCTCATTTGATTAAATTCCCAATTTGTTTAATTGATTAAAGTGCTTATGCAATGGGTCTGTGATAAACAGGGAAGATAACTTAGTCCGCTTGAGAGGTGAGAAAGGATTATTATAAGTGTGCAGTAACAATACATCACCTGATTAAGGGAGACAAATTCTGCATCCAGTCCAATTATCTCTCCTTCCTTGGGTAGCTCTTCATACTGTAGAGGTGTGAATGTTATCTTCCGACGTTTTGGGTTCATCAAGCTAGATTCATCAAACAGGATGTCCGACACAATGGGGCTTTCCACTGAAATATATTAAAGGAATGAATGGCATTTTTGTGGAATTTATCGGGGTATAAACTTGGAAAAGTCGCGGGAATACTGGATGAAGGCCGGAAGGCCTTCGTCCAGTATTCCCGTGACTTTTCCAAGTTTATATCTCCGATAAATTCAACAAAAAGGCCATTCATTCCTTATAATTCCAGCATTTGAAATAAATTCATCAAGAAAATGTGTTTATTTTCCGTTTTCTTAAGAATTATTTTAACTGCGCCTCACGGTTACGGAAAGGAGTTCGGCGTGGGAGTTTACTGGGATATAAATTTTGGACAGAGACTTGCTACGGGCCAATCAAATGTTAGGGAATTGTGTAAATATTTTTGTGCTGGAATTATATTTGTATCAATGATTTACACCAAATATGTGGCTGTGACTGGAGAAATGTGGCTTATGAGATTTTTTACCAGTGTAGCTCTTGATCAAATAGCACACTCCTGTAGACTGATAACAATCTGTATTACTTGTTAGAATCATGAAAGGCGTTACATTTATGGAATGGCGAACAGTGCAGATCCTGATCAGACTGCGGATGCACAGGCTGATCTAGATCTACACTGGTTGCAAAACCCATAAGTCCCATTACTCCAATCACAGCTACATACACTACAAAATGTGCCCTATATGAATTTCATGTTTTTCATATGAATTTCAGATGAAAATATCATATGCAAATGATATCAAGTGAGCCAATATGCAATTAAAATGCAAAATATTCATATGAAATGCATATGAAAATTCTACATATAGAATTCTTATGAACATCATATTAATTTCATGTGTTTTTTTCATATGAATTGCATATGTGGCACATTTTGATGTGCATAAGCTACTTATTTTCTATGAGTCAGTCACTAGAAACTACCCTTGATTAATATGCGTAATGTATTACCAGCCACAGGTGAAGAATGTACACCAGCGATGGTAAAATGGCTACATTTTCCACAATTATGTTTAGAAAGCAGCAAAAAGTCATAGAAATTGCCGTCAAAAATCAAAAATCGCCACTAATTGTTTATTATTGGAGAAAGGTCACCAAGTTGAGTGTATCTGTTGTGTTATTTAACTATCTTAACAAATCGTCAAAACCGTACATTTCCAACCAGCCCTATTGTATGTTAACTACAACTGTCCAAGCTCCAAGAAAACATTTCTACAAAGTTCAACTCAAGTGTGCAACAGGAACACTGAAATGTGTGACCTAATTACGAGCCTTTAGTGACCTAATTACGAGCCTTTAGTGACCTAATTACAAGCCTTTAGTGACCTAATTACAAGCCTTTAGTGACCTAATTACAAGCCTTTAGTGGCGGTTCTTGGTTTCCATGGCAATATTTATTTATTTCTCTGACTTTCTGCTAGTTTCTATTAACATAACAAGGGCATCATTATCACCAAGTTAATCCCCTGTGAAGTGGTTCATTATAGGAATGAATGGGCTTTTTGTGGAAGTTATCGGGGTATAAACTTGGAAAAGTCGCGGGAATACTGGACGAAGGCCAGAAGGCCTCGTCCAGTATTCCCGCGACTTTTCCAAGTTTAAATCCCCGATAAATTCCACAAAAAGGCCATGCATTCCTTATAATTCCAGCATTTGAAATAAATTCATCAAGAAAATGTGTTTATTTTCCGTTTTCTTAAGAATTATTTTAACTGCGCCTCACAGTTACGGAAAGTAGTTCGCGTGGGAGTTTACTGGGATATAAATTTTGGACAGAGACTTGCTACGGGCCAATCAAATGTTAGGGAATTGTGTAAATATTTTTGTGCTGGAATTATAAGTTACTAACGTGCGTACGCACATATATGGACTAACGCTATATCCCCTCTTGCCTATCAGGGAGGGAATAATTTTAATAGGAGAATTGCAATCATTTTGCCGTCCCTCACTTGCGTTATTCACTTGTGATATTACATGGGTTAATCCAGTATGATAGATGCAGGGTCACATGATTCAGCCCCCAGCTGATAAAAGCGGCCTTATAACATAGGCAACCAGTGTATCCCCAGATCCGCGCAGTCTGATCGGGGCCTACACTGATTTATTATTCTGTTACTGAAGTAGCCTTGTGAGCAAAAAAACATGTTTTTCCTTTTTCAGAATTCAGGAGAAAACACACAAATTAAGGGATATGCAATGTGGCCCATATTAGTTGCCTAAAAATATGGAAAACCACACTGAATAAGCAAATTGATCTGGGCCTATATGGGTTGCAATGCACATTACCTTTGAGGTTGTAATGCTTGGTGATGTCTGGACAAAACAGAGCACAGAATATACAGTCTGATCTGTGCCCATAATGGTTTACAATGATGCACCTTTTTTATTTCTTCATTACCTTTGAGATGGTAGTACTTGGTGATGTTTCGGCGGATGAAGTAAATCGTACACGGCACTCGCCAGTCCAGGTTGAATCTCACAGCTTCCTCCTGAACAAGAGATTGATTGGTGACTGATTGGTTGGTGATTGTTTGATTGGTGATTGATTGATCGACTTATTGATTGATTCATGAATTAATGGAACTGATTGAGTGATGAAGTAGATTGTATACTGAACCCACAAGTCCATGTTGCATCTCACAGCTTCTTCCTTGAATTGAGGGTTTGATTTATTGGTGGGTCGATTGATTTGTTGGTGGGCTGATTGATTTGTCTGTGGGTCAAATGATTTGCTGGCGAGTAAAATGATTTGTTGGTAGGCTGATTGATTTGTTGGTAGGTCGAATGATTTGTTGGTGGGCCGATTGATTTGTTGGTGGGCTGATAGATTTGTTGGTGGGCTGATTGATTTGTTGGTGGGTCCATTGATCTGTTGGTGGTCGATTTATGTGTTAGCGAGTTGATTTAATTATTGGTGGGTTGATTGATTTGTTGGCGTGTTGATTGATTGGTGGGTTAATTAATGTGTTTTCTTGATCAACTGAATGAGTGTCAGATTGGTTGGGGCTTTACATCCATCGAACTTTTAGATAATAGTGGATGTTTGTGTGAGAAGTAGAAGCCAGTTATTCATTTATTACAAATTTAGTGACCATGGCAGCTCACGTTTGCAACAGTATAATTAATATTTATTCAGATTTGAAAAATAGTCAGTACATGTATAACAGGTATTCCGCTGGGGAAAATAAAAGAATCGCCAATTAAAAAAAAAATCTTGTAAATCCGTTGAGAATGGCGATAAGAAATCTTTTTTTTTTCTTCAAAAATTGTAATTTTTTATCGCCATTCTCAACGGATTTACAAGATTCACAAAAGTGGTCCCTGGGACCTCAAATCCGGATTTCCGGATTAATCCGGAAATTTCCCATGTCTGATAATAGCTATGTGGTGGATCGGGGGTCATATGCCACACACCATAGTACATTTATCATTCATTTATTCACCTGTAACGTTATTATATCACAATGAGGAATCATATTGTATAATCAATTGCAAAATTCATTAATTCTGTGCACGCCACAAAAGAGATGGGCACAATTTGCTACATACAGATGAAGGAAGTTCGCAATACCGTTTCTATGAAGACACACTGGTATGTGCACTAACCCTTTCAACACTACAGACCTCTCCTGCGGTGTTTGCAAACAGTGTAGATCCAGATGAGCCGGCTCGCATCGAGTCGTCTCATCAGGATCTTCACTTCTTGCAAATAATCTTGATGATTTTAGAATTAAACAAGAAATGCGTCTGTCGAACGCGGATGCCACCTGCAGCATATTTGAGAAACTGTGACAAATTGGTTAACCGAAAAGTGTGACGGACGGACAGACGGACGTACCAACATTTTGGGTTTATGGGCTATTTGCTATATAAAAGATCAAGGGTTAGCTCCTAAATATCAAAGAGTTAGCTCCTAAATTTATGAGGCACCGACAATATCAAAGAGATCAAAGGTACTAACCCTTACCCTAAGCTCCTAAACCCCCGATGTTGGCCCGGACAGACGGACAGACGGACAGACAGACGGACGGTCCAAACACTATATACCACCCGTTTCTTCGAAACCCGGTGGCATAAAAAACACACCTTTTTGTAATGGACTAGTCTGAAATCATTTTGTGACGATTGGATTGGTCTGAAAATGAACGTATCAAAATCCATTCTAGTTATTTAGGATTGACAGGGTTAACCACGATGTACCTTTTCGATATCGGAAATGGAGAAATCGTTGAAGAGATACCACTGCGTTGTGGTCACACCCTCCTTCCTGTGATGGTACGTCTCGCCGACCTTAATATGGCTGACAAGATGGCCGCCGCGACCGTCCTTCACGTGGGACACAGTGCCCAGGAGGGTGTACTGCTTTGTGTTGTCATCCGCTGGAAGTGAAGGCGATGGATACAATACTTTTCATGAAAAAAATCTGATTATTTTGTTTATTTCTCCATAAAAGTATATGTTGTTACCACACATTACAGTCTCATGGTAACAACAAAAACTTTCAAACAGAAATAGAGACAAGAGTTGTCAAAAAACAACAAAGCGCGCCTGGTGGTGTTTTAGTTTAAATGAATATCAAGAAGCTGTGTGAAAGGGAACAGAAATTGCCCACAAATGTTAAGTCTGTAAACGAACTAAGATTATGAACATGACCTGGGGGGGTGGGGGGGGGGGGGTGGTCTGAGGATCATGATTAGAGGAAGGTATGTGTGAAATATCAAGAAGTTGCATGAAAGGGAACAGAAAGTAAAACAAATTTCTCCCAATGTTAAGTTTTCGGATTTATGAAGATGGACAGACATACGCCGACTACAACACTGGGTGGGGGTATGGCATAAGCACTCCTTCCTTCGGAAAGCATGCTAAAATGTAAATAATAATAAAATAGAACAAGAAAGCAGAAATTTTTATGGAAGATGGACCCCTCAAAGAATTTAACACCAATTTCAAGTTTCAAGCCAATCCAACTAAAGGAAACAGACATAGTAGGTAGTTGAAAACTTTAATGCAACTCTCGGACAGACAGATGGATGGATGAACAGATGGACAAGGTGGCAACTATATGTACCCTGAATCACAGGTTGAAGTAACGAACCGAGGTCTATAAATACATTAAATATACCTAAAAGCATTAATAAGTGAGAACAAAAATAAGCTAAAAAAAAGTAGCTTATTTTTTTCTCTCACTTATTAATGTTTTTAGGTATATTTAATGTATTTATAGACCTCGGTCCGTTACTTCAACCTGTGCCCTGAATATATTTCTGGGGTACATCAAAATCGCAGATTTGTTTTATCATAACTATAACAGATTTATACGAACAATGAGGTTTTGAACAATGATGTACAGTGAAACCTCTCTACAGAGGTGTCACTGTAAATCATGCATGTGATCAACACAGCTATGCGATCATAAACAGACATTATTCCCCACGAGATAAATGACCAAGAAACTCTACAAAAATAATATCACATATGTTTTCCCAAGTTTGGTTTAAAGAGGTTCCACTGTATGTGCCAAAAGGTAATGTTTAATTTTGAGGAAGTTTAATTCTTTATTGGATTTATAGTCATTTAAGCATTTGTCGACAGATTGTCAAAAGTTTCAATACATTTAGCAAAGTAACATTTTTTTTATTACTTTCAAACAAATATAGTAAAACCTGTGAATAAAGGCCAGCCATTGGAAGAGAAAAATATGCCCTTTGTTCACAGGTGGTCTTTGTTCGCAGGGTCATTTATGTAGTTTTAGGAAAATAAAAAGCATGGCTGCTATACACAGGTAATTGCTATTCGGAGGTGGCCTTTAGCACAGGTTCAACTGTACTTGAAGTTGCACATTTCTCCGATTAATATGTCTAATTGCACAAAACTCATCTGACAGCAGATTTTACACGGAACAGACAGTAAAACATTTAATGCAAATGTTATGAGCACAGAGAATTTACGGTACCATCTTTTATTGGGGGACAGTCCTCATCCGTATCGTCGATTTTCAGTGCACCTCCCGGCTGCAGTGAGATGTTGAGCCCGAATGGTACCCAGCATGGATCATTCTCATCATCCGTGTTGATCCTCATCAGATCGTCTTGCAACCAATCTCTGTGTAAATTGATTGACTGATTAATTGATTGGTTGGTTGACTGATTAATTGATTGGTTGGTTGACCGATTGAGTTTGATTGATTACTTGATTGGGGTATATGTGTGTAACAATACAAGCATCAATATAATTGGCTGATTGGTTATGGTACATTAACCCTTTCACCCATAAGTAACTGGAATGGATTTTGATATGTTAATTTTGCAACCCATCCAATGGTCACACAATGATTTTCAGACCAGTCCATTTAATATTAAAAACAGGCGTTTTTGTTCTCAGAAATATGAAAATTACTTGCAAAAAGTGCAGATCCTGATGAGACGGCTCGTCACGAGCCGGCTCATCTGGATCTACACTTTTTTTGCCAATACCACTATACAGGCCTGTGGTGTTGAAAAGGGAAACAAAAAGTGGTATATACAGATCTGTACAAAGGGATTGAATGTGGTTGTGTGTATTTCATTTACACACAGCAATAAATCACAGAATGAAAAAGACGTTGAAATGGTGGTCACAAGATATTATTTTACGGAGAAATAAGAAAAAGTATTCAGTGGGGTTTTTTTTCTCAGAGAAATAGTGACCCTTCTATTTGAAATGAATTAACTCCTCACATGACTTTTCGAGACGTACCTACTTCGAATAATGCTCATAGTGAAACCTACATCTCTTCCGCATAAAATTATTCAGTGGTCTCTTTCAGGAAAATTGTGAATCCTTAACATGGATTCATCCATTTCATAACAAAGATTAGTTTGGATGGGTTCCCGCTACTTACTTTGAATCATGTTCATGGCGAAACCTGCATCCCTTCTTTGTACATTTCTTGCCATACCGACACATGACGGGGTTGGACGAGGGTGGAATGGGAGAGGATGAGGATGATGACGTGCCCTCCCCCTCATCTTTCTGTTTCAACAGCTGAAACAAAACAGTCCAGAAATTAACAAGAACTGAAGATTGGTCGGGGTTTCACATCCATTCAACAACACAGGGCTAATGCTGCGATGGTATATGATGCACGTAGGTTTAATAATTACACATTATGTTTAAAACAATTGTTTGCATACAAAACCCTGGAAATAAAAAACAAACAAGAACTGGCATCATTAAACGAAGCTAATCCCCTTGCTGGCAGCTTTGATAATAAAAAAAAACACCAAAAAAACTCAGTGGCAATGACCTTGGGCGGTCGAATGTGGGTCGTATGCAAAACAAAGCACCATCCCTAGAAACACATTGTGGCCAAATATGATGAAAATTGGTGAAACGGTTCATAGGTTAATAATTCCAGCACAAAAATATTTACACAATACCCTAACATTTGATTGGCCCGTAGCAAGTCTCTGTCCAAAATTTATATCCCAGTAAAATCCAACGCCGAACTACATTCCGTAACCGTGAGGCGCAGTTAAAATAATTCTTAAGAAAACGGAAAATAAACACATTTTCTTGATGAATTTATTTCAAATGCTGGAATTATAAGGAATGAATGGCCTTTTTGTGGAATTTATCGGGGATATAAACTTGGAAAAGTCGCGGGAATACTGGACGAGGCCTTCCGGCCTTCGTCCAGTATTCCCGCGACTTTTCCAAATTTATACCCCGATAAATTCCACAAAAAGGCCATTCATTCATATATTGAATAAACAAAAAAACATCACCAGTTTTGCCTTACAAACAAGGTGAACATAAGTCCTCAGTGACCTTGGGTGGTCGGATATGGGTCCTATGCAAAACAAACTAACATCCCTAGACGTTATTAAGTTATTGAAAAATGGAAGGTGTTACTAAATAGAGAATAGTAGGTTAGTGCCGTGAATGGGAAAAAATGTCTGGCAAGGCTCAAGAATTTCTTTATTTCTCATCAGAAGTATATGTAGTGACCACCATTTGAACCGTCTCGCCAAGACGGTTCAAATGAGTGGTCACAACATATACTTTGCTTCAGAAATAAGGAAAATAGATAGAGAATAGTAGGTTAGTGCCGTGAATGGGAAAAAATATCTGGCAAGGCTCAGGAAACGGGATGGGCGAGGCTCTGCCGAGCACATCCCGTTTCCGAGCCGCGCCAGATATTACTATTTATCTATTATTCTATTTATCCAGTCTACACCTACAAATGACTTTAAAATGCAAAAACCAGTCACCGCACATATTCATACGCAGTGAGTAGGTCGTATTGACAGGATATCAAAAATGTTTCACGGCACCATGTTTCACGGCACATACGCACTGTGTTGACGGGATAAAGCACGCACATAGGTACGTGATAATAAAATTGATGCTGTAATGAAAGGCTATGTAAAGGGGAGAAACTTCCATCATACAGGTCCTTCCAAACTCACCATAATTTGCACCTTCCAGAATTCCAGATCTCTGACATTCTCTAGTTGGCAGTTGAACGCCAAAACATCTGGCAGTGTTAGAACTTCTTTGCTCTGTGCCTATAAATAGATTCAATCTTTACTTTGTGCCTATAAATAGATTCAATCTGCATTCTGTGTCTATAAATAGATTCAAAAGAAAAGATTATAAGGGCATGGAAGGTATTCATACAAGATCTCTGGCTCGTGGATATCGTATGAACTGCAGGCCGAGTATGGGAGCTGCATGGATGGGATCTTTCTACTTGACTGATGATTTAATACGATATTTATTAAATGAGTACTGATTTCGCAAGAAACGAGAGCATAGCCTCGTTTCTTACGAAATCAGTCAACGAGTTTAATAAATATCATATTAAATCAACACAAACGTTAAATTATATTTTAAATATTGCATAAGCACAGCAACATACATCATTTAACATGTTTTTCATAGTGTCCTCATATTTATTACCCTATTATATAATGATTTTTAATACATCGTGTTACTGCACTGTGAAAGCCAATTTGATGCAATAAAATGAAATTATGGCTGATGCTGAATGAGCATATTAAGTTTCACGTATTTAAATACACAAAATTCAAGTGTAAATCAGGCACTTACGTGTTGTTGATATTTTGCACAATTATTGCACCAGGCCTGTGTGTTCATTTCTAGTGTCAAACTGTGTTCCACCACCTGGGCAAAACTGATTGGCACTGGCCCTTTGTTGGGTCCTGAAATAGATGAGCGATTGGTTGATTGATTGACTTGATGATTAACTAATTGGCTGGTTGATTGATTGGTTGGTATATTGATTGATTGGTTGGTTGACAGATACTGGCCACTTATTTAGTTGTTGATTAACTGATTGATTGATTGATTGATTGATTGAATCGGGCAACAATAATTGGTACTGGCACTTTGTTTGTCTCACCCCATATAATAAACCTGTGGGCAAATAAAAAGGCACAGTGCAGAAATAACACCATGGCAATGCTGTGCAGCCATGGTGTGTGACATGAACATGTACAAGTTGTATATCTGGCGTACGTGTTATGTGACCAGTGTCGATCCAGATCAGCCTGTGCATGCGCACAAGTCTGATCAGGATCGGCACTGTACACCATTCCATCAATGATACACCCGTCATGCTTTTAACAAGCAGTATGGATCATTGTCAACATACAGGAGCATGCTGCACGTATTTTATCAGGAGCAGAGCTGGTCACATATTGCATAAGCCCCATTTCTCCAGTCAAGGCCACAAGTACTGATTATTACAGTCCTACCTTGTCCAGAACAGTCGGGGTAGTTGAGATTTACGAGGGTACTTTCTGCCTGTCGCTTATTTTCCTGCCCACAGCGGCATCGCAGTGTCGTCACCGTTTCCAGGCCAAACACATCCGTGATGAGCGAACCATCTTTCCTGGAACCGATAATCATCGACTGATTAAATGGTTGGTTCATGCCCTAGAATAGGTTTTGAACTCACAACATTCAGTGTTGACGTTGTGTATTTTACCTCTGAGAAATTTTGGAAATTGACTCCCCATGTTAAATTACAATAGGAAAATTGTTTTTTTCGCAATAAAATCAATATTTCATCAAATAATTTTTAGGGAGGGTGACTTTTTTGTTATTTATGAAAAAGTACTTAATTTTAAATATTTTTTAGATTTAATGTGTTTAATAGACAAAAGTTTGTTGGCAGCAAAACATGGAACAGACAGTAGATGGCAACGGCCCGCATATCGCACCCGTCAAGTCTGTGATAGTATACCGAAAAATGTTAACCAAACATTTTAACCGGGACACACGTACGTACGCCAATGTGCTGACTATATCAAATTCATGGAGATTCGACTGTACAGTGAATATGAAAAGGTAATTTGGGAAACGATAGGTTTCCTAAAATAATTTGTGTCCAAATGTTTAGATAAATTACAGTGCATCGTGCTGTTAAACTGTTAAAACCACCCACTTTTCTTTCTCCATGGGTGGAGGGGGCGGTGGCTCGGTCGCCGCAGATTCCGAGTCCGTCGTTGTGGCCTCGCTCTCCTTCTTGGCTTCCACGTCCTCCTTCTTCACCTTCTTACCTTCAAATGATGGATTGGTTGGTTGGTATGTTGGTTGGTTGGATGTGTTGACTGTTTTTTTTGGTTGATATCTTAATTGGTTGGTTGGTTAGTTGATTGGATGGTTGGATGATTTATTGATTGGTTGGTTGGCTGATTGGTTGGTTGATTGGATGTGTTGACTGGTTGTTTTGGTTGATATCTTGATTGGTTGGTTGATTGGATGATTTATTGATTGGTTGGTTGGCTGATTGGTTGGTTGATTGGATGGTTAGTTGCTTGATTGGTTAATTATTTATTTTTTTGGAAAATTGTAATTTTTTATCGCCAATTGTTTATTTTTATCCCATTAGTTATTCTTTTTTTTTCTTCTTTTTTTTTGAAGTGGCGATTTTTTTTTCCCCAGCGGAATCCCTGGATTGCTATGTTGGTTTACTGATTGAGATATGGGTTTTTGAGTGGGTGATTAGTTGTTTGCAAGGTTGGTCATATAATAAAATAATCAAAAAATATTTTATTTCCGAGTCAGTGTACACAATATTTATGAACCTTCGAAAAGCTCATATTCGGCCTTCAGTCTTCGGTGAATATGACTTTTACTCAGGTCCGTAAATCTTGTGTACACCTTTTCACAAAACAATAATTGCATTCATGTAATACGTAGGTTCAAATACTACAAGCAATCAAACCTTTCTTCTTTTTCTTCTTAGTTTTCGAGGATGACTTTCCGTCATCTTGTTTCTCCGATTTGTCGCTTTTGTCCGATTTGTCGTCGCCAGTTTGCGAATCCCCCAATTCTGCAGGAATAGAACTGAGACTCTGTATAGCCTCTGGTGGGATCTCGATGCTGTATCCCATACCAAACTCCTGCATATCCTCGACAACTGGTCTCAGTGACGTCTCCTGTGCAATAAATTAGTCATTATGTGGGATATTTATTATATTACATAAGAGACTTTTACAAAGATCGGGTGAAATCTTCTCTAAATGAGACACGCCATGTAATTTCATGAAACACGTTTACAACATTTACAATATTTTCCGTAAATGGTGTCCAAAGTACGCATGTACACTGAATATTTTGTCAACTTTTAACTTTATTTATGAAAAATAGTGTAAATTTTGTCAACTTATTTAATGAAATTACGCAGATGTCCGAAGGTACAAAATCACATAGCGGCGTGTCTCTAATGATGATGGAATTTGACAAATATTTCAAAGCACATGCGGAATTCAATTCCACATGTGCTGTGAAATGTTTGCCAATTTTCGATGTGATTTATGGAAGATACCACATTTTTCTCTGTATAGCTCCTGGAGGCATCTCAATGTTGTGGCCCATACCAAACTATTGCATAGGCCAACTGTGATTTATGTAAAATATCAATTTTCTCTGTATAGCCTGTGTAGGTATCTCAATCCTGTACCCCATACCAAACTTGCATAACCTCGACCCCTGGGGGCCGCCGTTTCACTAAACTTTGTACGGCTAAAATGTTTGTAAGTGCAAAATTATGATAGTCTGTAAATATCACAATAACAATGTTTTCTTATAAATGATTATTGGATTTACATTTATTGAGCATATGCAGCCTATGCTCAATAAATGTAAATCCATCAATTGAAATTTCCAGACGATTTTAAATTTGCGCTTACGAACATTTTAGTTGTACGAAGTTTAGTGAAACGGACCACCTGGTCTACATAATGTCTCCTGTGAAATATATGTTTATGTGGGATATTTATTATAGTTTTACAAAGATCAGGTGAAATCTTCTTGAAATGACGATGGAATTTGACAAAATGCTCTGAAATGTTTGCCAAGTTTCGATGTGATTTATGTACAATATCACATTTTTCTCCGTATAGCCTCTATAACCGATTTCACCAACATTGCAAAGTATACTTTTCTAGCAAAGTATACTTTGAGGGAGACATTTTCAATGTTTATGATAAATTTATTAATTTTTATTATACTGAATGTATTACATTATCACAGCCATTTTGGCTGTGATAATGTAATAAATTCAGTATACTAATTCTGCATACTTTTAATCATCAAATATATGCAGTCGTTAGTTCTATATGAAATAATGTATTTCAGGGAAAAAAATGATTACTCCCTCAAAGTATACTTTGCTAGAAAAGTATACTTTGCAATGTTGGTGAAATCGGCTACTGGAAGGGATCTCTATGCTATACAATATAGCAACTTCTAGCATATCCTCTACTACTGGTCTCAATATTTCCGACGTTTGGCTAAAACGAGGCCCAGCCGAGTATCCCCACTTACAGAGTGGATCTGCTGGTGCATGAACCTCTGCCAACTCTGGATCAGGCGACCGAGGTTCACATGTCCGGCGGATTCCTCATTCTCCGCCAACACCAGGCTCAGGGCCGACGCCTCGGGCACAGTGCGGAACGCCCGCAGGAAGTTGCTCGCCTACAATGTGGCGAATTGTTATTTTCAGGGGTGGGAACCGTTCCTGTAATCTGGCAAATTTGTAATTTTCTTATGGACACGACACAACATATCTCAGTTCATACATTTTCTCAATCATGTTGTTCCTGATCGGCCCCTATATTCAAGCACAGGTTGAAATAACGGACCGAGGTCTATAAATATATTAAATATACCTAAAAGCATTAGTAAGTGAGAAAAAAATAAGCTAAAAAAAATTATTCTTTACTCCCTCATATATAAGCAGCTTCGCAATATTTCACATTGTTCATCAATGTCTTTTTTGATGGCTAAAATGATTGTATGGTGAACAGTGTATATTCCATATGTCACTGTGACTGTACGAATGGTATGTTTATGATTATGGCCATTATCTGCAGTGCAACAGGGCTCCAGATAAGGAATTAGTAATTGAGTATTGTCACTCCATAACTTCTGAAGAAATTGGGTATTACAAAATTTTAATTGGGTAAAATAAAATCACACTACTGTTAACACATCAACAGACAGCAATTATTGAATAGTTTGCTGCGAAATGAAAACATGTCATGGTATTTCATTAGAATTGTCTCCTTGGAGACAATTCTAATGAAATACCAAGATGTGTTTTCATGGAAAATAAGAAAAATATGCTATATTTCTGGTCTGTTTCTTGTTTTCTGCAGCATGGTAACGGTACCACAAATATTTAATGCTTTTTGATACTCGCTACTTCTGATTTTAATTTTTGGCTATTTTAATTGGGTATTTAAGCAAATACGCAGCTTATCTGGAGCGATGGTACAATATGGAAAAATGGTGAGCTTGATAAATTGATTGAATTGGGTTTTACATCCATTCAACAAGATCATATATACAAATGTTGATGAATTTATTGACATTAGATCTGTATACAGCTGCATGCTTGCAGCGCCAGTATAAACATCTCAGGTTTTACAATTTATCTCGTCAACACATGTTCCATAAAACACGGTGCCATGAAACATTTTTGATATCCTGTCAATACGACCTAATCACTGCGTATGAATATGTGCGGTGGCTGGGGTTATTTTGTTGCATTTTAAAGCCATTTTTAGTTGTTGACGGGATAAATAGAATTGTAGGTTAGTGCCGTGAATGGGAAAAGATATCTGGCAAGCCACGTTTCCCAAGCCTTGCCAGATATTGCTTCCCATTCACAGCACTAACCTACTATTCTCTATATTTCTTTTCTCATAATCACACATTATTCAATAAAATGGGCTTTCACAGTGTAACAACATAGTGTAATACACAAATTTAATTAATTATTAAATATGAACTTGAGAATGTATCAGAACTCATGTTAGGGGATCAATAAAGCTTCATATATGATTCTGTGCTTATGCAATAAATAGATATGTATTGAACGTGTTTACTTCTATGCCTCGTTTCTTAACAGTAATAAATATTCTATTAAATCAGGACTCGTGATGGTATTTACATAAAATATCACAGTTTCTGCAAATATATTTCATGAAAAATCAGACACTTTCTTGGGTACAAACTCACGTAGCGTGTCTCATGGAACACATACCTGGCACGTCTGACCCTTCTGTTTATCGAGCATGTGGAAGAGGAAGCCAAGCTCACAGGAGAGACAGAACTCCCGGGCGCACAGGTGGTTCATCAGTCGCACACGCAGGGGCTCGATGAAGTACAGCATCTGGTGGTGGATGGATTGGTTGTTTGGTTGATTGGGTGATTGATTGGTTGGTTGGTTGGGTAGGTGGTTGGTTAGATTCTTAGTTGGTTGATTTGTGGGCTGGTGGGGTGGGTGGTTGGTTGATTGGTCGGTTCGGCATTTTGTTTGGTTGGTTGGTGATTGGTTGGTTGGTTGGGTGGTTGTGTTGGTTGATTGGTCGGTTAGATTTGTTGCTTGGTTGATTGCTTGGCTGGTTGGATCTGGTGGTGGTTTGGTTGGTTTCTTGGTTGGTTGGCTGATTGGGTGTGTGGTTGGGTAGCGAGTTGATTGGTTGGCTGGTTGGTTTGGTTGGTTGGTTGATTGGTTTGGTTAGTTAGGTTTGTTTGTTGCTTGGTTGGTTGATTGATTGCTTGCTTTATTGAATAGGGTTTTATATCTGTTCAACAACATGATCATATAGAGATGTAGAGCATCTGTTAATGATAAAGGATGAACTAGAGCAAGTGAGCAGGGGCTCACAGATACCCCCGGCAACTGCCTGGTCCGACCAACCAATATTTTTAACATGTCATGTGGTCTTAACCTTCGAAATGAAAGCCACTTGGGTTTAACATGAAATAACACTATTTTAGTATTCTCTAAGTATAGTAATTGATCAAAATCAGCTCGAAGATGGTAGGAATTCCTCGGAAAGCCTCGTAATTCCTACCGTCTCCTAGCATCCCCTAATAAACTTGAAGAGACCTTATCACGATCGTCTCTAATAATGCGTCAATGTTATCAATGGCTTGGCTCAGAAACAACAGGAATTCCTCGGCAAGTCTCGTAATTCGTACCGTTTCTTAGCCTCGCAAGATAAACTTGAAGAGACCCTATTACGATAGTTTCTAATAATGTGTCAATGTTATCAATGGCTCGGCTTAGAAACAGCAAGAATTCCTCGGCAATCCTCGTAATTCCAACCATTTTATAGCCTCGTTTGATAAACTTGAAGAGATGCTTGCCTTGTATTTTTTATTTACCTGTAGCATACAGTTGCAGTAGGCATTTGGAATGTGCGTCTCGAGGCCAGCAAAGTGCGTCTTATTGTAGTGGCGGAAGTCAAAATCTTCGAGTCCTAGTTTTGAGTATTTGAGATCCACCTTCCGGAATCTCTTTGGTACAGCAATAAACGGGTCATCAGCTGAAAAAGTGGCATAAGTCGGATCTTTCGGTATATGAACATTTTTCTTATTTCTCATATTTTTATTTATGTTTCTTATGCTGTAACCACTCATTTGAACCATCTCAATGAGACGGTTCAAATAGTGGTCACAATATATACAGTCTACACTTGTTTACTCAAAATCCCAGGGACTGAGGAAAATACTTCGAGTTCACGAAAATTTGAGTTGAGTTATCAGTAGTCTGATTTAAGAGAGTTTTGAGTTAACGAGTGTAGACTGTACTTCCGATCAGAATAAAGAAAATATTTACAATTTTCCATCAGTAAAATGATGTATCGTTACAATGTAATGGGTAAACCAAGCATATTTAGATGCCAGTATACCCATCTATAACTCATTGCGAGGGGTTTAATCTATACGTACATCGTCCCAACGGGCTCTCGGGAACGTTAGATTTGCCCTTCGCGCCTCCCTCTGGCTTCACAATATATGGCATCTGGTTCCGTCTCTCCTTGCCAGTGTTCGGGGCGTATCCCACGTTCTGGTAGATCTTCATCGTACGAAGTATTTCCGCGTCGGTCGGCTTCGGTTTTCTAAAGGGAACGAGAGAGGTGACACAGATTGATTACACGCTATCATTTCTGATATGTTTCACGAAAGCTGCCCAAATTTTACGGCTATATAGACAATTCAAAAACAATATTTCTTTTGATAATATTAAATTAAAGGAAAAATTAAGAATGAGCCTTCTTTTTATTTCGTGAAATTTGGTCAAATATTGATTTTATTGCGAAAACAAAATTTCCCCATGTTAAATCCCCATAGACATCTTCACGGAGTGAAGATGTCTATGGGGATTTAACACGGGGAAATTTTTTTGAATTTTAGAAATACTGGACCGACTTTTAAAATGTAACTTTTGTTTTCTTAGTTAGATCATTTCCAAGCTATCTAGCTAGGTTTCGGAGTAAATTTCCAATTGTTTTCGTTTTTTGACTCCTCCTACACTTCCTTACCACTTTTTCCCCCATGTTAAATTCCCATAGACAAATCAATTTTTCGTATTAAAATCAATATTTGACCAAATTTCACGAAATAAAAAGAAGGCTCATTCTTAAATTTTCCTTTAATTTAATATTATCGAAAAAAATATTGTTTTTGAATTGTCTATATAGCCGTAAAATTTGGGCAGCTTTCGTGAAATAGACTATAGGCGAAGATCAAAAGTACCTTCGTTCTCAGACATGGGGTTTGCGAAATGTGACGCAGGAGGGTGGATATTTTTAATATATATCTTTTTGTACGAAATCTTCATCTCTGATGTTTTCAAGTCGCCAGATGCACTTTGCATGTCAATTGCACATGTAAGGTTTGACCATGTCCAGCCGTGGGTAAATCTTTGCCGTGGCACGAGGGAACTGTTTGAACCCGAAGGCCGTAGTTTTTATTGTTACATTTCGGTCGGAAATATTGTGTAATTTGAGCATTTATATGCAGTACATTCCGTACTTTGATAATCTGCTCCATTCAAACAGCTGATTTACAAATACATATTCCGGGGCCGCAGTAAACGTCGCATGATGCAGCCGCATCAATTTCAAACTTTCAGTGTCACTGCTGTGAGCTGATGTAATGGCGCGTTCTTACGTCATGAGACACATGCAAGGAGACAATTCTAATGAAATGCTAAGATATGTTTTCATTTCGAAGCAAATTAATTCAATACTTGCTGTCTGTTGATGTGTACACAGTAGTGTGATTTTATTTTACCCAATTACAATTTTGAAATACCCAATTGCTTCAGAAATGATGGAGTGAAAATACTCAATTACTAATTCCTTATCTGGAGCCCTGGTATACTGTTTAAATATAGCAATAAAATATGTTTAATAAGATTTCACTGTAGGTGGTGGTGTTTTACCTGTACATTTTCTCACACAGATAGTCGGGCCAGTCGGAGAGCAGTTTTCCCCGTGTCGGATAGTGGAACGGGATCATGGCATACGGTATCAGGTCATTGAAGTGAATGTTCTGGCAGGGATCGGCCTACAAAGTAGAGAATGTTAGCTTAATGGACTGTTAACTCCTTATTAAACCTGGTTGCTCAAAACCTCTGTCAGCTTAACGGATTGTTAAATCCTTAACAATGTTAAGGATTTAACGATGTTAAGGATGTAAAAATCTGTTAAGCTAACAGAGGTTTTCAGCGATTGGGCTAGTATCTTGCAATATCCAGTTTATCAGGCAATGCTACCGAGGTTTGATGAGGACTATGAAATCTGAAGCAATTCTATGAAATGAAAAAAACATTATAAAAATTTATTTGTGTTAAATTTTGTAATGGACAGAAAACTGCTACTGACTCAGTACATTTTATAGTCGCTATTCGACTATTTCCCAATGGTGAATAAATTGTTACCAATAGATTTGTTCCCGTTCATTGGCATTCTTCAGTTTTCAGTTGAAATACAAAACTAAAAGTCATTAAAAACTATTATTTTTTCCAAACATTAAAATTATCAATTCTACAGGCATGGACCATATTCCCAGTACGACAATAAACACCTGTAGCAGATTTCATCAAAATTGCAAAGTATACTTTTCTAGCAAAGTATACTTTGAGGGAGTAATCATTTATTTTCCCCGAAATGCATTAGGTCATATAGAACTAACAAATGCATATATTTCATGATTAAAAGTATGCAGAATTATTATTCTGAATTTATTACATTATCACAGCCAAATTGGCTGTGATAATGTAATAAATTCAGAATAATAATAAAAAAAAAAATTATCATAAAATTGAAAATTTCTCCCTCAAAGTATATTTTGCTACTAAAGTATACTTTGCAATGTTGATGAAATAGGCTGCAGAACAGTACATACCGGATCGGCCAAGTCCGTGGCGTCAGGATACGTGTTGTACTGTATGTTCTCATTGGTCGCAAATAAATGGAGGTAGCCTGAAACCATAACACATTGTCCACGAGATAACTACAGTAATGACCCTAAATATTTGGACACAATTTGCTTTGGGAAACCCCTATTAAATAGGGGTTTCCCAAAGCAATTTGTATCCAAATACATGTACATTGTTATTGTGATTAAAACAGTACTGTCATACTAACCATAAATATTGGCATGCTCACTGTTGTGGGGAAACCATATATTACATGTATATGTGTTTTCCCAAATAAAGTGTGTCCAACTAGTTAGGGTTATTACGTTATGCAATATTGGCTGGGCAGAGCAAGAGATAAAACTGTCGGGCTGTTATTAGACAAAATTCAGTCTTATTACACGAAACTGTTATTTTAAGAAGAAACAGTGGCCTGATGGCACACAAATGGCCCAAAAAAAAATTAGATTTTTTAAAAATAATTTTGGAATTTGTGAAACGATTGTCAAAATCAAACTTCTGTATCTTCTGATAATATAGCACACCTACCTCCGCTGTCCCCGAATGCCAGTGCCTGACACGTAGACGCCACGTCAAAACTCATGACGATCGAGTTCTGGCACTGCACCTGATACATCATCATGGTGGACGTGCCCATCGCTTCTAGCACTTGAAATTGTCCCGCCTACAATGTACAGATATTGATTGATTCATTCATTATAGGAATGAATGGCTTTTTTGTGGAATTTATCGGGGTATAAACTTGGAAAAACCACTTTCGCAATTGGCGATAAAAATAAACAATTGGCGATAAAAAATTACAATTTTCGGAAATTCTTTTCTTTTTTTTTCCTTTTTTTCTCCTCGAAAATTGTAATTTTTTTATCGCCAATTGTTTATTTTTATCCTATTGGTTATTATAGGAATGAATGGCCTTTTTGTGGAATTTATCGGGGTATAAACTTGGAAAAGTCGCGGGAATACTGGACGAGGCCTTCCGGCCTTCGTCCAGTATACCCGCGACTTTTCCAAGTTTATATCCCGATAAATTCCACAAAAATGCCATTAATTCCTTATAATTCCAGCATTTGAAATAAATTCATCAAGAAAATGTGTTTTTTTTCCGTTTTCTTAAGAATTATTTTAACTGCGCCTCACGGTTACGGAAAGTAGTTTGGCGTGGGAGTTTACTGGGATATAAATTTTGGACAGGGACTTGCTACGGGCCAATCACAAATGTTAGGGAATTGTGTAAATATTTTTGTGCTGGAATTATTCATCATTAAAGACATGTCCATCACCTCTATTAACTGAACTGCCTACAACAGAGACTAACCTTTTATTTAATGGTCTATTTGGTCTATCGGTGGGCAATGGTGTAATTGATAAACAAACCAAACCACATTAGTCCGGTCAAAAGTGAAAGTGTTTAACGTCCCACCAACAGCTAAGGTCATATGGAGACGGGAGCACAGTTTATAGTCTCATCCAACAGACCAGTATTTTTTGATGCCCTAGGCGAGGCTTGAACCCACAACTTCCGGATTGGAAGTCGGGTGTTCTAACCCCTCGACCACAACCCATCCCTAGTTCAGCCGAACTTCCACAGGACCCAGACGTTGCGTATATACAAATGGGTTTTTGGTGATTTTGCATCATCGGGACCTATATTATTGGAATCCGACAGATGACACTCTGTCACCCAGGAGTACTTTCCATAATTCACGATGAATAATATATGGTTTGTAGATGCAAAATCACCAAAAACCCATTGTATATACGCGAAGTCCGGGTTCGGCCCAAAATGTCCAAATATCGGCACGACTACATAGAGTGAACAACAAAAAGAATTGCACATTGGATTAACTCTGTGCATGCTAGTGGTGAAAATATCCGCCAAACGAATTAGGAGTATATGTTTTATTTCTCTCTGTAAATATGTCTTGAAATTTCATTAGAATTGAGTCCTCGAGACTCAATTCTAATGAAATTCCAAGACATATTCATGATATTTACGGGGAGAAATACAAAGAAATATGATGAATTTTTGTCCGCTAGTTTTGAACTATTTATAGCCCACAAGTTTTCCCAGCATGCAAAGAGTTAACCATTGTAAGTGAATCACAATATGGTACAATAATGTTTAGGTGTAGTTGGATTAACAATCTGGGCTCAGTAGCTCAAAACCTCTGTTAGCTTAACGGACTGATCAATCCTTAACAATGTTAAGGATTTAACAGTCTGTTAAGCTAACGGAGGCTTTGAGCAATCGGACCCTGAGATATATTGATTGATTATGGTTTAACATCCGTTCAACAGCAAGATTATATATGGACAGGATTTGAGAGATAATTGTAAAATTTGACTCACAGAGCTCCAGATAAGGTGCGTTTTGACGTATTTTAAACACTTATTTTAGCAGATTACGCATTAATTATCAAAAGAGGGAGTACAAAATACTCAGTGAAAATACGCATTGATTTTCAAATTGAGTAGTGAAAATACTGTAATAAAGTGGAAATTTACTTAGTTGAGTTGCAAAAAGCAAATAGTGTTTGCTTTTCACAGCTCAAATAAGTGAATTGTTTTATTTTTTTACCATTTGTTCCCTATTTAATAAGGAAGAAAATCTATAATACATTTGTAAAAGTAAAATACACATTGAATTTGAAATATGGGGGTATAATACTCCTTACATAATTGACTCACCTGTGACACGACAGCCAGTCGGCTGGAGTAGGTGGGAACAAATCGGAGGAACGTCGGGTCAAACATGAGCTGCATGGGCAACATTGACCGCATCATGCGGATATCGTACATCATTAGGAACCGGTCCGGCGTCAGGTTACCCAGCCTGTCAATGAAGTTTACCACAAACCTATCTTAGCAAGTCTCTGTCCAAAACTTATATCCCAGTAAACTCCCACGCCGAACTACTTTCCATAACCGTGAGGCGCAGTTAAAATAATTCTTAAGAAAATGGAAAATAAACACATTTTTTTATGAATTTATTTCAAATGCTGGAATTATAAGGAATGAATGGCCTTTTTGTGGAATTTATCGGGGATATAAACTTGGAAAAGTCGCGGGAATACTGGACGAGGCCTTCCGGCCTTCGTCCAGTATTCCCGCGACTTTTCCAAGTTTATACCCCGATAAATTCCACAGAAAGGCCATTAATTCCTATAATATTAACAAGGGTATCGTTATCACTAAGCTAATCACCTCACTGGCATGCTTGATAATATAAGAAAGCCTTACAAACATGGTGTGCAAAAGTGCTCAGTGACCTTGACCTTTGGGCGGTCGGACGTGGGTCGTATGCAAAACAAAGAACCATCCCTAGACACACATATCATACATGAGAATGGCTGTCGCTGAAAACATCTGAAAATCCACTGAAACCCCTAACCCCACTTGCAAAAGTATCAAATTTGAGCATACCAGATTGATACTGAATCATTTTGAAAATGCAAATTATGACAAAATCCATTGAAATCAGCTGTCAGATCGGCTGAAGATTCTCATACCTGACATATTGGACAAATATTATCAAAAAATGGTGTAGCGGTTAATAAGTTATTGTAAAATTAAAGGTGTTACTAACGTACGCACTACATGGACTAACGCTATAGTATATGCCCTCTTGCCTATCAGCGACACAGGTGGAAGATTCGGACCTACGACACCAAAAAAAATGCATATTAAAAAAAATCCATTACCCCACCCACTTGGTCTCGTACAGTACCATATGCTATATAAAGGTGAGTATAAATAGGGCTATTATAGAAAGAGCCCTCTATTTTCCGGCTCGCACAAATACAATAAACATCGATTAAATGTATGACTTCTGTCTCTGGCAATCGATAAAGGTATTAGGTGTGTGAATATATTCACTTCAAATCGCTGTTTCCAGCATTTATTCAGTTATTCGCATTTTGTATACCCCATCCAAAGCGAAATTTGCGTGTACGAAAGAATCTCACACAGAATCGGAGGCTGTCCGGCGTGGATTATCGGTCATATTTGACCGGTAGCTGATCGCCAGCTCAAACAAAAGTCGTGCACCATGACCATATACATTAGTAACTCCAACCATACAAAGTTCGTCCAATTGTGATCGTTCGCCGATCTAAAAGACACTTTTTTCTATAATTTCATTCATTATCTGGAACTGGGTCAATGCACCATCTTCCATAATACAAGCACCGAAGCGTCTATGTAAGAACATCTCATTGGCTAAACCTAAAAATAGACACGAGGACTTTCCCTTTTCAGGGTTTCCGGAAGACGACATAATCTGATTGTACGCGAATCATGAACGAAAGCCAATGAAATTAGAAAAAAGTGTTTTTTAGATCGGTGAACGATCACAATTGGACGAACTTTGTATGGTTGGAGTTACTAATGTATATGGTCATGGTGCACGACTTTTGTTTGAGCTGGCGATCAGCTACCGGTCAAATATGACCGATAATCCACGCCGGACGGCCTCCGATTCTGTGTGAGATTCTTTCGTACACGCAAATTTCGCTTTGGATGGGGTATACAAAATGCGAATAACTGAATAAATGCTGGAAACAGCGATTTGAAGTGAGTATATTCACACACCTAATACCTTTATCGATTGCCAGAGACAGAAGTCATACATTTAATCGATGTTTATTGTGTTTGTGCGAGCCGGAAAATAGAGGGCTCTTTCTATAATAGCCCTATTTATACTCACCTTTATATAGCATATGGTACTGTACGAGACCAAGTGGGTGGGGTAATGGGATTTTTTTAATAGGCATCTTTTTTTGTGTCATAGGTCCGAGTCTTCCACCTGTGATCAGCGAGGAGATATAATGACTGCCATTTGCTTGGATACTTCTGTGAGGTCCGCAAATGTACAAAATCACAATTTCTGCTTCATTCAAAATAATTAAAATATGGCAAATATTTTGCTGCAAACATAAAAGTAAATTTATTATTTTTCAACACAGGGTCACATATTCCATCAGAGCTCCAGATAAGCTGCATATTTGCTTACATACCCAATTAAAATTGCCAAAAAAACAATTGAAATCAGAAGTAGAGAGTATCAAAAAGCAATCAAAACGTTGTGGTACCTTTATCGTGCTGCAGAAAACAATAAACAGACCGCACATATAGCATATTTTTCTTATTTTCCATGAAAACACATCTTGGTATTTCATTAGAATTGTCTCCAAGGAGACAATTCTAATGAAATGCCAAGACATGTTTTAATTTCGAAGCAAACTATTCAAAAATTGCTGTCTACTGATGTGTAAACAATAGTGTGATCGTATTTTACCCAATTAAAATTTTGAAATACCCAATTGCTTCAGAAAGGATGGAGTGACAATACTCAATTACTAATTCCTTATCTGGAGCCCTGTTCCATTACAATGTTTTGTTGAGTCATTTACAGAGGTTATTCTGCTATTATCTTGGTTTTTAACAATTTCAGGAATAAGGTTGCAATTGAATTGTGTTTCTTTCCAGTTTTGAGTCACTTGCTGTAGCATAACTATTTTTTTTTTATGTTAAATTTCAAATTGTCATTTCAACAAAGCCAATATTTTCCCATTTTGCTGAAAAGTTTGTAAAATACGTCACTTCAAAAAGTATGGACTATGTTCCCAAAACGAAAAGAAACTAGAAAATTTGTTCATAGAACACGGATGCCCCACATATCGCTTTGATAGTAAACGAGGCAAAAATACAAGTACAAAAGGGGAGATAGTCCATGACCCAAGGGTCGAATCAAAAATCGCAAATTGCGCAACTACTCATTATAAGGAAGCAACACACCAAGTTTCGGCTCTGTGGTTATTACGGTTTAAAATTGTTGCTAGTTACGAGGCAAAATTGGGATATTCTAGTTGAAAAGGGGGAGATAATCCATGATGCAGGGGTCGATTAAAAAATTGAAATAAACTTGGCACATCCACTCATCATAAGGAAGCTACATACCAAGTTTCAGGTCTGTAGCTAGTACGGTTTAAACGTTTTACAAGTTTCAAGGTTGGTGACGGACGGACAGGACGGACAGACAGGGGTAACACTAAATGCCCCCTCCACTATTGTGGTGTGGCATGAAACGCCTTGCATTACCTGCTGGAGTATCCACATGTTACGAGCAGGTTGCCATGGATATCAAAGTCGGACAATGTCCCCGTGTGAGCATCCAACACATGCTCTGGTTTCAGTGTATTCGGGTCAAACAGGGTCACCTGGTAAACGGACAATCATAGAGCTTTTAAGGATGTTTAACCATTTTCATGCCGAGTATACGCCATTATGTTTGCGGAAAATCAAAGATTCGTTCTATGTGCTAAGAAGTATATGTCGCGACCACCATTTGAACTGTCTCGTTGAGACGGTTCAAATGAGTGGTCACAACATATACTTTCATTGAGAAATAAAAAAAATAAAAACAATATATTTAATAAATTAATATTAAATAAATCTCACAGGTGAGAACAATGGTGGGTGTTTTATTGATGGAATAACAAACAGTGCAGATCCTGATCAGACTATGCGGATGCACAGGCTGATCTGAATCTACACAGGTCGCAAAACACATAAGCCACATTTCTCCAGTCACAGTCACCTTTTAGGCCCAGGTTAACGGGGGTTGAATCATATATATCACCTGTATTGGATGGTTTGCCACGCAAAATTAGAACTGAAGAAACAAAATATTTCTCCAGTGGGTTATAGAATGAAACACAGGTTGAAGTAACGGACCGAGGTCTATAAATACATTAAATATGCCTAAAAGCATCAATAAATGAAGAAAAAAAATAAAAAGATTTTACCCCCTCCATATAATTCATTATATGGAGGGGGTAAAAATATTTAATGTATTTATAGACCTAGGTCCGTTACTTCAACCTGTGGAATGAAAGTATGGATGATGATAAAGAGGTATGTGAATTTTCAAGTCAATTGGACTTTAAAATAGAGTTGTGGAGATATTTGGTGCTTAAAAACTTTAACACAGATTTTACAAAAAAACATTAACTACCTTGACCATGGGCCGCATAGGTGGGCTATAAAATTACAATATGGATGATGACAAAGAGGTATGTGAGTTTCGAGTCAATCGGACTTATGGTTGTGGAGATATTTGGCACTTAAAAACTTTAACGCAGACGTTGGACACACGAATGAACAGGCACATGGACACATGCCAACAGCCTGGGCCCGGTTGCTCAAAACACCCTGGGCCCGGTTGTTCAAAACATCCGTTAGCTTAACGGTTTAACAGTCCGTTAAGCTAATTGGTGTTTTGAACAACCGGGCCCAGTTAGCTTAACGGACTGTTAAATCCTTAACGGACTGTTAAATCCTTAACTGAATGGTTAAAATACAGAGATTTTAACCATTCAGTTAAGGATTTAACAGTCCGTTAAGCTAACAGATGTTTTGAACAACCGGGCCCAGACTATAGCATGCCGACCACATTGTACCTTGCCACTGGTATCCCCGGCACAGATGTATTTTGTCGTATTTCTCAGTATGGCTACTCCAGGCTCCTGTACATCATACTGAAACATTGTAATTACCATAAATATTGGGATACATTTTGTTCCCAATACATTGATATTGTGATAATTCTATCACAATACAACACTATTGCTCTAGCATTACTATACTACCCCTATACTAACTTTGATTATTGGGACGCAATTACAAGGCAAAAATGTAAAAATCCAAGTCGTAAAGGGGGAGATAACTTGTGACCTGGGTGTCGAACAACACCCGAAATAAACTTTGCGCATCTATTCATCATAATGAAGCTACATACCAAGTTTCAGATGTGTAGGTATTAGGGTTTAAAAGTTTTACGACTTACAAGCCAAAATTGGAAAATTCTAAGTTGAAAAGAGATAATCCATGACACCAGGGTCAAATAAAAAATCAAAATAAACTTTGCGCATCTACTCGTCATAAGCAAGCTACATACCAAGTTTCAGGTCTGTAACTAGTACGGTTTAAATGTTTTACGAGCTACAAGGCAAAATTGGGAAATTCTAAGTCGAAAAGGGGGAGATAATCCATGACCCGGGGGTTGAATAACAAATCACAATAGACTTTGCATATCTACTCATCACAAGGAAGCTACATACCAACTTCCAGGTATGTAGTTAGTATGGTTTAAAAGTTTTACGAGTTACAAGGTTGGTGACGGACAGATGGACGGAAGAAAGGACGAACGGGCGAGGGTAACACTAAATGCCCCCTCCACTATCAGTCTGAAAATAATGTTGCGACGATTGGATTGGTCAGAAAATCAGAATATCACTGTCCATTCGAGTTATTCAAGGTTGAAAGGGTTAACCCACATCAGCAAGATTAATTCAGCTAGGTGTGTACCTGTTGTTTTTCCTGCATGCTGGTGAGATCCAGGTCAATGACCTTCGTGTGGTGACCTCCAATTAGGAGGGAGTTCGGGCTGGTAATCAGCATACACTGCATATCATGCATGACCGGTCCCCTGAAATTATATGTACAGTAGAACCTGTCTAAACCGGAGAGGCAGGCAGTCTGTGTATCTTTAATTGTATAGGTTTCATTGGTGTATATTTATGATGATAAAGTCTGTTCATGTTCGCAAAACACAGCCGCATACCTTGACATAGTCATGTCTGATTTACAGTGGAACATCTCTAAACCGGACACCCTGGGGACCTCCCAGGGTGTCCGGTTGAGAGAGGTTCCACTGTACATAAATATAGGTAGATATCTGAGAGAAAGATGACGTATCAGTAGTCATTTCTGGTTAATTAAAATGCTGGTGCCAAGTTCATAAAACATTTTCAAGATTTAATTGATGTATTTATATAATGGTGTTTAACGGCTTGTCAACAGCTACGGTCATTTTAGGCTGAGTTAACGGAGTTGTATCCCACATGTCACCTGCTGCTGGAAATCCCAAAATCCTAGATCTGATAATTACATAATTATATTCAGCAGGGATTACGCTGGCGATCGCCACTTTCGCAATTGGCGATAAAAATAAATAATTGGCGATAAAAAATTACAATTTTCGAGAAAAAAAATATATGGATTTTTTTCTTCGAAAATTATAATTTTTTATCGCCAATGGTTTTATTTTTTTTGAAGTGGCGACTTTTTTATTTTCCCCAGCGGAGTCCCTGATTCAGCCCTGAAATTAGAATAACCTGACCTAGAGCAACATCCTCACCATATCAGAGTCACTTAGCCCCATTCCCTAAAAAGTATGATTAGTACTAATCTTACTACTTTTATAATGTGTATAACCGGTTTAACTATCAAGTCACCCCACTTTATAAAGTCTCATCCGAAAGATCAGTGGGATGAAAATACTAGGAAAGTATTTTTCTTGCCTAAGGCTGGGATTGAACCCACGACCTCAGGTGTTCAGAGCTCCAGATAAGTTTTGTATAATACCCCCAGATTTCAATTTTAATGCATATTTTACTTTTACAAAAGTATTATTGATTTTCTTCAAATAATAAAAAAAATATAAAACACGTTCAAAAATTCACTTATTTGAGCTTGCAGCTCAACTAATTAAATTTTCAACTTTATTACAGTATTTTCACTACTCAATTTGAAATACGCACAGCAACATGAAAATACGCATTGATTTTCAAATTGAGTAGTGAAAATACTGTCATAAAGTTGAAAATTCACTTTATAATAGTGGAACCTGCAAAAAGCAAACAGTGTTTACTTTTTCAACTCAAAAAATTGAATGTTTAATTTTTTTTACATTTTTTATGCTTTCTTCCCTATTTAGTAATGAAGAAAATCAATAATCCATTTGTAAAAGTAAAATACGCAATGATTTTGAAATCAGCGGGTATAGTACGCTTTAGACACAAAGCTTATCTGGTGCTCTTGTCTACTGTTTCGCTATTAACCCTTTCACCCCACAGATCATGCATACAGCATGTGCAAACACTGTAGATCCAGACAAGCCGTCTCAACAGAATCTGCAGTGTTTGTCAGTATTTAGGAGATAATTTAAAAATACCCCTTAATATCTCCTTAATAATGGAATAGTCCACAAATGAGCTTGGTACTGTCAATATATGGCTGTCACAGGAGAGATGGGGCATACAGGTTTTGCGACCAGTGTAGATCCAGATCAGACTGTGCATCCACACAGTCTGATCAGGATCTGCACTGTTCGCCATTTCATCAATGAAACGTCTGCCATGCTTCTGACAAGCAACATGAGTGCTGTTTGACCTATTTTTCCAGTCACATGTCAGATATTTATGGGTAAAAAGGTTAAACCAACCATGCCTTAGACTTACTGGAAAAGTGAAAGTAAATGGCTTTATCGTCACTGCAACAGCTAAGGTCATCTAGGAGGGACCACGGTTTCAAGTCTTATCCGAAAGACCAGTAGTATGAAAGCACATTTGAGGTTTGAACCCACAACCTCCAGATCGGAAGTCTGGTGAACCCCTACTGTCTGTTTCACGAAAGCTGCCCAAATTTTACGCCCATATAAACAATTAAAAAACCATATTTTTTTCGATAATATTAAATTAAAGGAAAATTTAAGAATGAGCCTTCTTTTTATTTCGTGAAATTTAGTCAAATATTGATTTTATTGCGAAAACAAAATTTCCCCATGTTAAATCCCCATAGACATCTTCACGGAGTGAAGATGTCTATGGGGATTTAACATGGGGAAATTTTTTGGAATTTCAGAAATACTGGACCGATTTTTAAAATTTAACTTTTGTTTTCTTAGATCATTTCCAAGCTATTTAGCTAGGTTTCAGAGTCAATTCCCAAAAAGAAATGTTTTTTGACTCCTCCCACAAGTCCTCTACCTCTTTTCCCCCCCATGTTAAATTCCCATAGAGAAATCAATTTTTCGTAATAAAATCAATATTTGACCGAATTTCACGAAATAAAAAGAAGGCTCATTCTTAAATTTTCCTTTAATTTAACATTATCGAAAATAATATTGTTTTTGAATTGTCTATATAGCCGTAAAATTTGGGCAGCTTTCGTGAAACAGACTATAGGCGGCAACCATGCCTCATACTTACTGGAAGAGAGATTGGTGTAAACCGCGCCGCAGGCTGAGACGTAGACTACTCTGGGTGAGTGACAAGATGCCACGATCCGTCAATGGAGCAATCTGACGCACCTCCTCCGTAGGGTGGATTTGGAATGACGTGTACTTCTGTAGGTTTTGCCCATAGTACGATGTCACATGGCCCTGGGTTGTGCGGGATGTTTGTCAAGACATAGCCAAAAATCAATATACATGCACAGGGATTCCGCTGGCGATCGCCACTTTCGCAATTGGCGATAAAAAATTACAATTTTCGAAAAAGAATAAAAAATAAAATAATTTTTTTTTAATTTTTTTTGAAGTGGCGATTTTTTTATTTTCCCCAGCGGAATCCCTGTATGCAGGCCTCCAGATGAGGCATTAGTAATTGAGTATTGTCACTCAATCATTTCTGAAGCAATTGGGTATTTCAAAATTTTAATTGGGTAAAATAAAATCATACTACTGTTTACACATCAGCAGACCGCAATTGTTGAATAGTTTGCTTCTAAATGAAAACATGTCTTGGTATTTCATTAGAATTGTCTCCATGGAGACAATTCTAATGACATACCAAGATGTGTTTTCATGGAAAAATATGCTATATTTATGATCTGTTTATTGTTTTCTGCAGCACGATAAAGGTACCACGTACCACAAGAGACAATTCTAATGACATACCAAGATGTGTTTTCATGAAAAAATATGCTATATTTATGGTCTGTTTATTGTTTTCTGCAGCACGATAAAGGTACCACGTACCACAATTTTGTCATCGCTTTTTGATACTCACTATTTCTGATTTCAATTGGGTTTTTGGCAATTTTAATTGGGTATTTAAGCAAATACACAGCTTATCTGGAGCTCTGCTACATGAACTGGACATTACAATTGTTGGTAAATTAAATTAGATTAACAAATAAATACGTAAGAGATTGAAGGTGTCAGTGTAAGAATAGGACCAAAGGAGTCAAATTGGGAAAAAAACATTATTTGAGAATTTAAAAAAAATAGATTTAAAAATGAGATCGCGAATGGGCATCAATTTGAACAGCAAAATTGGTAAAAATGAACATTTGCCTAGCAAACTAGTAGGCCGGGGTGCTAATAGAAGTTCTAGAACATTGGTTCCTGATTGCCTACTTACCCCTTGGTTGCCCATCCAGAGAAGCTCCTGGACGTCGAAGCAGAGAGTGGAAACCCCAAACCTGTCGCCGCCATCGACCATGAAGCTGGAGATATGTTTGTATTCACCGTCCGTCAGCTGGGCCTCATTGCTCGGGTACATCTGTGCACGGGAAACAGAGAAATCTGGTCCAGAGCTGCAGATAAGTTTTGTATCTAAAGAGTAGCATACCCCCATATTTCAATGGGATTTTACTTTTACACATGTATTATTGATGTTCTTATTAAATAGGAACACTGTTTGCTTGTTGGTTTGACGTCACTTGCTTTGTTTAAAGCACAGCAACGTGACGACATTGCTTTCTTTAAACAAGGAAACGTGATGTCAAACAGAGCTCCAGATAAGGTGTGTATTGGCGTATTTTACTTTAGCAGAAGGCGCATTGATGGGAGCAAAAATGGGAGTACTCACAGCAATGTGAAAATACGCATTGATTTTCAAATTGAGTTGTGAAAATACTGTAAATTTTTAAATTTGTTTTATTTTTTATCATTTGTTCCCTATTTTAGAACGAGGAAAATCAATAATACATTTATATTTACACTGTCCTTACATTCATAATGGAAACGCCTATCCAACGTATTGCGTTTATATCGCAGTACATTACATTAGCCCCACGTTATGTCGCGCGACGTTGTTGGTTCTTTAAGTTTGTTTGACGTCATTAAAATACATGATGTTCATGCTATTGACCGGCAACATTGCTTTTCCAGCAATTGTGACAAAACAATGTAAGACAAGATTCTTAATTTTAACGCCATACGTGCTTATTTACATTTTTTAATCTATCAGAAAATTCAGTGTAAATAAAAGTAATAAAAACATGGGCTGTTGCGTTTACTGTGGTGACAATACATTTGGTCTGTTTAAATTTGCGATGAGCAAATGTATTGTAACCCCAGTAAACGCAACAGCTCATGGCTTTATTCCTCAAGTAAAAGTAAAATATGTATTGAATTTGAAAACTTGGGGTATATACTTTTTAGACACAAAACTTATCTGGAGCTATGGTCAAACCAACAAACCCTGCCAATTGTACTGCCCATGATGCCATGAAAATAATGCCAAGGGAAGTTACTCATGTTTTCATAAGTACGGTAACCTCTTAATAGAGGTTACCGTACTTATAAAAACATGAGTAAGACTGATCAATTACCTGTTGTCTGTAATGGTCTGGCATGAGGCCAGGGTCCATTAGGCCAGGGTCCATTAGGCCAGGGTCCATTATCCCGGGTCCAGGAGTGACCTCCCCTGGTATTTCCTGTCCGCCATAACCCGGAATAGGGATCTGGTTGAAATCCATGGCTTCGAGATGTGGTCATTCAAAATCAAATAACAGGTACCTGTAACAAACAATTCTAATACATGCAACATATCGCAAGGGAAAAGTGAATGGGTTTATCGTCACAGCAACAGCTAAGGTCATAATAGAGATGCAGGGCTCCAGATGAGGAATTAATAATTGAGTATTTTCACTCCATCAATTCTGAAGCAATTGGGTATTTCAAAATTTAATTGGGTAAAATAAAATCACACTACTGACTACTGTTTACACAGCAACAGACAGCAATTATTGAATAGTTTTCTTTGAAATGAAAACATTTCTTGGCATTTCATTAGAATTGTCTCCTTGGAGACAATTCTAATGCAGGGATTCCGTTGGGGAAAATAAAAAAATCGCGACTTCAAAAAAAAATAAATAAAGATATTATTTGTTGTTTTTTTTGAAGTGGCAATTTTTTTTAGAAAATTGTAATTTTTTATCGCCAATTGTTTATTTTTATCGTCAATTTCGAAAGTGGCGATCGCCAGCGGAATCCCTGCTAATGAAATACCAAGATGTGTTTTCATGGAAAATAAGAAAAATAAGCAATATTTCTGGCCTGTTTATTGTTTTGTGCAGCATGATAAAGGTACCACAAAATTTTGATTTCTTTTTGATACTCGCTACTTCTGATTTCAATTGGGTTTTTGGCAATTTTAATTGGGTATTTAAGCAAATATGCAGCTTATCTGGAGCTCTGCTTCATCATACTTGTCAGATAAAAAATAATGAAAAGACATCCATTAATAGCAAAAGTACAAATAAGATTTTGTCTGATTCACTAAATAAGGGGTAGGCTTAGTTCTAACTACATAACTCTAATTACATTTCCTTACACTGCATTACATAAGAGTTATGACAGAGTTGTCTTGAAGCGTTCTTTGTTTACTTTCTACTTCGTGGAGAGTGACATAATAATTTTGCTAATACACACTTTATTAGGTAAGTTTATGGTAATATTTTTGTGTCATACTGTAGAATTGTCTCTCAATAACAATATAGCGAAGTATGAACGTTAACGCCCTGCAGGTTTTTTCTACATTTTAGTTTGTGATGCGTAAATACTATGAACACTAATGCACCAGTCAATGGAAATCCCCGCCCCCCCTGGCCCGGGGAATAGCGGGGCTTATAATTTTGACTCAGTTAAAGCCCCGCTATGTCCCCGCAGTGCGGGGCAATCTGGCTGGTTAAACCCCGGGTAAATGGCCCCGCACCCCGGGGACATCAGTAAGGTTAAATCCCCGGTAAAGGCCCTGCAGTGCGGGGCATATTTCAAAGCTGATATTAAAAAAATTGAGAAGAGAAGGCTTGTTCAATCAGTGTGTATAGATGATGTACAAAACATTTAAAAATAACAATTCAATCACTGGGTACAACCCAGTCTAGAGGACAAAGATTGATTGATTGAATATTGTTTAACGTCCGTTCAACAGCAAAGGTCATTACAGACAGGTCGGCAGTTTCGAATCCCTGCTCAAAGAGGACAAAGAATTCATCACTGACCTTTATACATTATCTTATTCTGGGGCGATTTTACGACTGTTTGCACAATTTCCATTTTAGTGGACTCTCCTCACAAGCAGGGCCTACTGCAGACTACTTCTAACCTCACCAAAATCACTGGGCGCCAGTCTCCATTTACTCAGCTCTTAATATACAAGAATCAGGAAATACGGTTGATTTATTTTAGCAGTCAGAAGCAACAAACTGGTCCGGCCGACTCCATTGGTCTGAGGAGCCACACATGGGTACGAGTACTGCAGATTATTAATAGCAGCTTTATATTTACGCTACCATGATTTGGTGTCTGTCTGCTGTCAGATGGCTCTTCAGTCACACCAGTAAAGTAACTTAATCCCATTCTTATCCACCAGCCGGTGGTACAAAAAGCAATGGAGAATGCAACACCAAGTTTGAAATCAGAAAAGGACTATAGCTTTATATTCTGACATGTACTGCATGTTTAGATATCAATCAAGACAGTGAAAGAACTCAATATTGTCACATGTATACAATGTAGAAGACTTGACATAAATGCTGGGTTCCAGCTAGAACTAAGAACATGACCTCCAAAAAATATGTGTCTCATCATGGCCCTAGAACCACCAGACCTTCCCAATATTTTAATCGGCGTAAACCTGTCCGGTGGCAACTTTCGTAAAAGACCGGTGTCAACTTTCGTGTTTAATATTTGTCGATTATTTGACAACGACATTTTATCAATTTTATCAAAAATATCGGAATGCTATGCGATGTAATTTTGAATATGAAACTTTCAGAAGAAACAAGTTTTACAATCCATCCGTAATTGATGAAGATATCGCACTTACAACATGAAAAACAGGCAGATCTCAAGTTGTAAGTGTGATATCTTCACCAATTATGGATGGATTGTAACACTTTTTCTTCTGAATGTTCCATATTCATAATTACATCGCATACAATGTAGCAATCCCATTTTTTTTAAAAATGCCGTTGTTGTAAAATAATCGTGAAATAGTAAGATCACAATATTGTGAAGGTCCGGTGGTTTCAGGGCCGTGCTCATGGCAGACAGTTGTCTGATACATGTTGTCTGATACATGTGATACATGTTGTCTGACGCCCACATACAGTGATACATGTTTACAGTGATACATGTTGTCCGACGCCCTCATACAGTGATACATGTTGTCTGACGCCCTCATACAGTGATACATGTTGTCTGACGCCCTCATACATTGCCCTCATACAGTGATACATGTATGTCGTCTGCTGTCCCCTGTGGTGTGGGGGAGGGATCAGCAGCATTCCTATGACAGATGAAATGGTTTTTTACGGCTCATCAACTTTTTAAGTCATTTATAGCCGGGAATACACCTGTATCAGGGAGAGAAATAGTAATTCAGATCTGAATTTACGAAATCTCAATTTGGTGCCAGGTTCCCTTACCACACCAAATCACTTGGCTACCCGCCCCGCCCCCTTTCACCCAGCTTTTATGAGAAGCAGGGGATGCTGTGATTTATTCCATCGTAGGAATAAGCAGCACCACTGCAGCTGATCCCCCCACACCACAGGGGGTCCTATGATAGAATAGCCACATTATCCCCTGCTTCTCGTAAAAGTCTAGTAAAAGAGGTCGAAAACCAAGTGATTTGGTGTGGTAAAGCCCCGGGGTTACGTCCCCGCATATTTTGGCGAAGTTAAAGCCCCAGGGTTGTCCCTGCAGTACGGGGCATCGTGACAGGTTAAAACCCTGGGGTATGCCCGGCCATGTCCCGGCTATTCCCCGGGCCAGGGTGGGCGGGGATTTCCATTGACTGGTGCATAACAGTTTTACTGTGTAGCGTGGTGTAGCGATATAGTGCAACCTGTTGCCTATAAGCGGAAAACGTGCAGCTATCAATTACACTACATTACATAAAAGTTATGTGCATTTTTCCTATATGGTAGTGCGTGAAGTGTAAATCATGCTATTCTGCACATTTTTACTGTGAAGATTGGTGTACATTAGCGATATAGTGCAACCCATTGCCTATAAATTGGAAAACATGCAGCTAGGGTAATCTATGGACAGGAGTCAGTATTAATTTTGCAAAGTTACACGTCTGGAACTAGCTGCATAACAGAAATTGTATAATTAATATGCAACGGAAATGGGACACTGTCGAAAATAGAGTCTAAGCAACAACACTATTTTATTCGAAGTAAAAAATCTGAATTTATGCAAAACTATTGCAGATATATAATTACCAAGTCTATATATATTTCTGCATCGCGCAATTGACTGTGTTATGTTAGGAAACAGTCATAAAACAGCGTTAAACAGTTCCCACAAAAATATATTCCTCCATAATATTCAGACGCTTGCAAAACAGTCAGATGCGTGCCAATGACAAAGATGAAATACACTTTCGCCCCGTGTCACTTCGACTCATCGACCAAGTGATGCCGCACGGACATATGTGGACACCACAGGTACGAGAAAAACTACCTGATTATCTTGTTTCTAATATACACTGATACTAGAAACGATACTGACATGCGATTTGTTTTCAGCCACCTATGGTGGACACTAAATTACCCAACATAAGGAAACCAGCTCTATATATTTACACCTACTGACATGATCGAGGTCTTCAAGATTTTAACCGGCCGAGAATGTATCCTGGAACATCACCTATTCGAAAGAAACCTAACCGAATCTACACGGGGACATATTCACAAGCTCTATATGAACTACAGCAGGCTAAACCTACGTAAAAGTTTCTTCTCACAGAGAACAATCTTGGCCTGGAACAATTTGCCACTCAGTGTAGTAAGTGCCACTAGCATAAACATGTTTAAAAACCGAATTGACAAACACATCAAGAGAACATATGGGGTAGTAATGGATGCCATACCGCTTACCCCATTTCCGCGGCCGGGAACCTGAGGGGTACCAGCTGCGGGTACAGGTAAATACAGGTAAATACAGTTGTGAACAGTAACTCTTGCAATTTACTCCCGTACCGTCCGTAGCCAGAGCTAGCTACGGACGGTACGGGAGTAGATTGCAAGAGTAACTGTTCGCAACTACTACTGAACATAAAACGCCTCGTGACTCCCGATCAGCGTTTTTTTTGTCAGTTCCGGGCCTAAAAAACATACCTCCCGATCAGGACTCGATACTAGTGGACTTACCTTGCAAAAACTAAACATATGTGACCTGTGAGAGACTAGAAGTAGATGGCGTCTCAAGGCACCCCGTTTTTTTGTATATGCAAGTCTTCAAAATACGGACTGTGGTCTAGTCTAAATTGGTATAGCTATGCAGCCTGTACCTACATGTAATTTGATCCGCCTGGGTGTGTCTTGTTCTGGGACGGCCATTAAACTATTTTAGTCAACCTTTTAAAGTATTGCGTTCTTTCCCTTCCAACAGATCTTCCACCGGATCCGGGTAACACATAATCACGAGTAACACTGAAGGTTGCAACAACTAACTCTACTTACCAACAATGGCTAGACTCTGGAGAGTCCATGTCTCATTAACACGTGCATACATATGCTGAAGCATAATCAATCAGTGAATTCACATGATGAATATTCTGAATGTTTGAACATTATTCATAACGCAATACAAGACCACCACAGTTCACATGGTAACATTGTCATTTGCGGTGTTGTGAATGGAAGCGAGCGCATGCAATACACATGATAACTGCTACAGGACGTTGTACGCAAACATGCTGCAGGTAGCATCTCGCATTAGAAAACATACCTTCATACGTCATAATGGCAAGTCACCGTCGCAAATTGACTATGTCATGTGCAATGCAATCAGCTGTCTCATGGACTACAACATTGATGACCCTGATCCGATGAACTTATAGCACACATGTATGTCCGTGTGAAGACGAACATATAATTACTTACAAAGCCAAAAACGTAACAACAAAAAATAAACAAAGTAATATTAGTGGGAAAGTGCTCCCATTATATGCCGAAAACAAATAGTTTCTGACAACTTTCGCCTGGTTAATTATTATTTTTTGCTTATATTTAACGGCGGCACTGGCTCTAGGACCTTGGATGCCGTCTCCCAAGAATGGGAGAAAGAACGGAGGTAGAGATTTTCAAAGGACGGAGGTAGAGATTTTTTAGAGAAGCCGGTAATTCGTATTTACAGAGCAACTACGAATTATCGGTACCCATTTACAGCTGGGTGAACTGGAGCAGTGTGGATACAGTGTCTTGCTCAAGGACACAACGCACGCCGCTAGTCAGGCTCGAACCCACGACCCTTGTTAACGTTAAGCCATGTTGCCCTGTATATCGAAGTTCCAGTTCGTGGTTTATACCTACCCCAAAGGACCGCGGCATGGCGGTATTGTAACACGAGCTCTGATTGGTCAACCAGTAACGCGTACCAAAAATAAGTAATTCGTTACTCCTGCTTCACTAACGCGTTAGATATTGATATTTTATTATATACATCATACGTTTGTAACGCGTTACTTACCAAGAGTACGTGTGTTTCACTATATAGTACATACATTAGTAACGCGTTACTTCTCACAAGTAACGCGTTACTTCTCTAACGCGTTAGAAACGGCACTTATGACATGAATCGCCACTCATACACACCAGTCATGACACTGTGTCGCAGATGATTCAATTTGTGGGGTTTTAGTTTCATGTACTGCAAATGATCTAACATCAACCAAATTCGGTATATTCAGTGACATGTTATCAAATTGTGATAGACAAGATATACGTATGTATAATTTAATAATGTATTTCCTTTATTAGTCTATTTCAGTTTATTACACTGAGCAGTGTTAAAACAGCTACAGTGCTATAAATTAAATGAGCGCAATGTGTGTAACACTATCATTCTTATTTATCCCGTCAACACAGTGCGTATGTGCCGTGAAACACGGTGCCGTGAAACATTTTTGATATCCTGTCAATACAACCTAATCACTGCGTATGGATACGTGCCGTTGTCATAATAGTCGATTTCCGATTTTGAGGATGCGGCTGGGGTTATTTGTTTGGCATTTTAAAGCTAGTTGTAATGTTGACGGGATCAGTGGAACAGTAGCTAGGTTAGTACCGTGAATGGGAAAACATATCTGGCTCGGCACGGAAACGGGATGTGCTCGGCAGAGCCTCGCCCATCCCGTTTCATAAGCCTTGCCAGATATTGTTTTCACATTCACGGCACTACTGTCTGTTTCACGAAACCTGCACACATTTTAAAGCTATATAAACAATGCAAAAACAGTATTCTTTTCGATAATATTAAATGAAAGCAAAATTTAAGAATGAGCCTTCTTTTTATTTCGTGAAATTTGGTCAAATATTGATTTTATTATGAAAAACTGATTTGTCTATGGGAATTTAACAAGGGAGAAAAGGAGGTGGAGGAGTTGTGGGAGGAGTCGGAAAACGAAAAAAAAATGGAAATTGACTTCGAAACCTGGCTAGATAGCTTAGAAATGATCTAACTAAGAAAACACAAGTTCAATTTTGAAAATCGGTCCAGTATTTCTGAAATTCGAAAATTTCCCCATGTTAAATCTCCATAGACATCTTCACTCTCTGTGAAGATGTCTATGGGGATTTAACATGGCGAAATTGTTTTTTCGCAATAAAATAAATGTTTGACAAACTTTCATGAAATAAAAAGAAGGCTCATTCATAAATTTTCCTTTAATTTAATATTATCGAAACAAATATTGTTCTTTAATTGATTATATAACCGTAAAATTTGGGCAGATTTCGTGAAACAGACAGTAACCTACTATTCTCTATTTGCTGTGAGCTTATCAATCATCCAATGTCTTCTCCGTCAGTGGCAAAAGCAAGGTGTATGATCACGTGGTTACAACAACAACAACGTCGCCCACTCCAAAGTAAGTATTATTTGATATTTTCCTTAATATGCAACGGATTTTAATGAAATATGGCGCAGCAAACGCGTCTACATGAGCTGCATTTGGTGGTCTATGGAGTTTGGCACAGACTTATGTCGTTTTTGCGAAGAATCGATTTCCGTGTTGGAGACATGGAAATCGATTCTTCGCAAAAACGACAGAAGTTTGGGCGAAAATACAGAGCCCACCAAATGCAGCTTAACAAGACATACGCGTTTGATGCGCCATATTTCATCAAAATCCGTTACGTAATAAGGACACTATAAAATAATACGTACTTTGAATCGGTACTTGTTGTTGTTGTTATTACCACGTGATCATACACCTTGAAAATAATTGCTCTGAAAAAAAGAGGTAAATTTAAGCAAGTCGTAAGTCTATAATAGTGACATATTGCTGGACAACACTATCGGAAACGAGAGACAACGATTTCTACCTATGTTTAAAAACACGTGACTTGTGCTATTCTACTATCATAAAGTCTATGAATATATTACTATGCTAGCATTTCAGAGTGTCCATTTACCTATTGATTCAGTGCAAATTTTTATCTTGTGAACTTTTAATTTGGCACGGGTTTGTAATATCTCAGTCCCTATAAACGCCAGAAATAATTGGATTACAGCGCTCCAGTTAACATATTTTGGGGGTAAATCAGCATTGTAAAGCATGAAATCTGCATTGAAATAGATCAGTAGCCGATTTCATCAACATTGCAAAGTATACTTTAGTAGCAAAGTATGCTTTAAGGGAGAAATTTTAAATTTTTTGAAACATTTATTAATTTTTATTATACTGAATTTATTACATTATCACAGCCATTTAATGGCTGTGATAATGTAATAAATTCAGTATAATAATTCTGCATACTTTTAATCATGAAATATATGCATTTGTTAGTTCTATATGAAATAATGCATTTCAGGAAAAATAAATGATTACTCCCTCAAAGTATACTTTGCAATGTTGATGAAATAGGCTACTGAGGGAGTACAAATATTTGTAAGTATTTACATGTATTTTCGTGTATATCTGTTCAATTAAAAAGTTTATGAAACGTTGGAATAATTGTAGTTTTCACTACTACAATTAAAGTTGATGGTGAAACATTCTTTGAACATCTAAGTTCAGCATTGAATAATATTTTGCCTGGGAGATAAAATACTCTTTAAGGCTAAACCTTAGCTGGAGCTATGTGGTTATATTGTTGCCATAACACAATGAAGGTCGAGTAAAGCCGTTCGGGCACTTGTGGTGCCGTTATGGTAAGTATCACCGCCTGTAACGCGGAAAACCGGGGTTCGATACCCCGACAGTGAGCAAATTCTTTTTTTTCATATTTTTCATCTTTATTTATTTTTTTATCTTCTTATCTTTCCTTTTCTGTATATTTTTTTTGGAAACTCTTCTCTCGGTCGTAATCGCAAAGGAGCATTTTCAAGAAATTAATTTCGAAGATCGCTATTTTCTGGTAAATTGGCCATCGGCCGAGAAAGGGAACCCCTTACAACATTTTCAACTGTTGCATATACTATCTGATCATCTTATATTTGCGGCACTTTTCTTACAATATTAAGGACTTACATGAGATTTGATTTGATTGATTGGCATTTAACGGCCTATCAACGGCTAAGGTCATTTAAAGCTGGGCCAATGGGTTCGATACCGCATGTAACCTGCTGCATTGGAGAGAACATCCCAAAATTAGAACGGAATATTTACATCGAAATAAATATATATTCAGCCCTGAAATTAGAATAACCTGACCTGGTGCCAGGTCCATACCACACACAAGTCACTTGGCCCCTTCTCCTAAATGTAATAGGATTATGAATAATCGTATTACTCTTATAAGTGGTATAACCAGATTAAACCCTCACATACACAAGAATGCCAAAGACGGTAGTGAGGGCCAAACCAGGTATCCGTTCGGGATACCGGTAAGGATGAATCCTGATCGTTAAATTACCCATCGCATGCTCCCACCTGCCACCCATTAAGTTGTTCAACTAAGTATGTTTTTTACGAAAGCCGGTTAGGGTCTAATGAAATACTAAACAAATAAATACTAAAAAAATAAAATAATTCTCGTTCGAGAAACTTTATCGTACAAACGAGAAACAAACACTACTGTCCGTTTCCGAAAGCTGCCCAAATTTTACGGCCATATAAACAATTAAAAAACAGTTTTGTTTTCGATAATATTAAATTAAAGGATTTAATAATGAGCCTTCTTTTTATTTCGTGAATTTTGGTCAAATATTGATTTTATTGCGAAAAAACAATTTCCCCATGTTAAATCTCCATATACATCTTCACAGAGATTTTTAAAATTTAAGTTTTGTTTTGTTAGTTAGATCATTTCCAAGCTATCCAGCTAGGTTTCGGAGTCAATTTCCATTTTTTTTTTCGTTTTTTGACTCCCACAACTCCTCTACCTCATTTTCGTAATAAAATCAATATTTGACAAAATTGCACGAAATAAAAAGAAGGCTCATTAAATATTGATAATATTTAATATTATAAAAAAAAACAGTTTTTGCATTGTTTACATGACCGTAAAATTGGGGCAGGATTCGTGAAACAGAGAGTAAACTCGTACGAACGAGAAACATGGGGCGAAAGCTGCTAGGAACCACTAGGAACTTTGGGGGAAAAGGGGGATTTCCCGTCAACCACTCACATCATTGGCGGCGGGGATGAGATGGTACCACTCGCTATATTAATTATTATGGGGTGGTGTGCTGGCCCCTCCTAATCGCGCCACATTCGGGTGCATCCACCACTCCGAAGATTGGGGCGAGGGAGAGCAGATGCTCTTTCCAACATTCGCAACATTGTGGGATGAGGGGTTACCCCTTCCACTACTCTCACGAGATAAATAAACACGTTATAACGACAAACGTTCTCGTACAAACAAGAAACAAACACGTACGAACGAGATACATTCGTCCAGCGTCGCCTCATCGTTCCAAGTGGAGGACGGTCCAGCCAGCACACACGCCCGTCAACCCAATTATCCAGTGGCCTCAGCCCCAGCAGGTTGACGGGTCAGCTCCTCCTCGCCAATAGTGCAGCTCGCTCCCACCCCGCCATATTGCGAGTGAATATAACAAGGGTCAGTGTATCCTCCATTGTTGCAAGTAGACAGGATAGCTCCCGGCACAAAAGCTCTCGTTAGTACGTGTTTACTTCTCGTCTGTACGAGAACGTTTCTCGTTCGTGCGAATTTCCAATGTGGCGAGTGGAGGGGGAGCCAGCACCCCACCTCCAATATTACGAGTGGTGGACGGTCCGTTGGTGCCCGGTTCCACCCCCCCCCCACCCACCAAAAAAAAAAAGGTTGCGAGGGATGTACGGGCCGGGCCGCCCCCACCATGCATATTGCAAGATAATGATGGTACAGGACCCCACACCCGCCCGCAATGTCGGGAGTGGTGGACAAGCCAACCCCAAATGTTGCGAGTCCAGCCCCGACCCCATACACCCCCCTCCCAATGTTGGACGGACAAGCCCCACACCTCACACACAATGTAGTAAGTGGTGAATGACCCTACCCAACACATACACCCAATATTGCAAGTGAAGGCCCAACAGACCCCACCCCGGCAATGTTACGTGTGCTGGAACAGCCCTTCCCACCATACCATCCCAATTATGCAAGTGGTGGAGCCAGTTCCCGTCCTCCAAAGTTGAGAGTATTGGTCGCGCCACCCTCCTGCCACCCACTATGCAGCGAGTGGTGGACGAACCAATCACCCCAATATTTCGAGTGGAGGAGTCATCCACTACCACCCCACCCCCAATGATGTTGGCAGTGTAACAGGCCAGGCCACCCCCAGCCCCATATCGAATGTTTGGAGTGTAGGCGAGGTCGTCTCTGACCTCCCCCAATGTTGCACGTGGTGGACGGGACTCCCACCCCAAAAGTTACTCGTACCTATGTGTGTATTTCTCGTTTATACCAGAATATTTCTCGTTTGTACGAGAGTTTCTCGTTCGTACGAGAATGTTTCCCGTTTGTACGAGAATTATTTTTGTTTTAGTATTTAATTTCACCCTAGCCGGCTTTTGCATTACCATACATAACACATTATTTATGAACTGAAAGGACACGTATCTGTGCTAATATTTTGACTTAGTGATGTTTGAAAGTGATATATGTCACTCTTTTTGTTCAAGTTACATGTATATCATATCGGGGCCTCAATGCGGCACAATGAATGCCAGATGAAGATGGCCTCATATTTTATTTTGGGATTCATAAATCTTTATATGTATGCTATTTTTATAGTCACTCTTTTTATTAATGTTTCGACCACTTGGTCTTTATCACAATAGTTAGAAACTGTAGTTGGCAGTCCTCTGCGACGTCCATATATTGAAGTACCGCGCACGTCTTCAATATGGACGTCACGTAGAACTTTAGCTGCCAATACAGTTTCTAATAATTTGAATGATGACCGCGAGGCTGAAAAGTTAATAAATAAACGTGACTAATAATATTAATTATATGTGCTTCCCTTTCACGTTTATTGGAAATACAATATGTATAGTTGGCAAAATGTCATGTTTTCATGTTGCACTATTTGCTTTTACAAGGTGCATGATCACGTGGTTACAACAACAACAACGTCGCCCACTCCAAAGTAAGTATTATTTGATGAAATATGGCGCAGCAAACGCGTCTTCGTGAGCTGCATTTGGTGGTCTAGTGAGTTTGGCACAGACTGATGTCGTTTTTGCGAAGAATCGATTTCCGTGTCAGAGACACGGAAATCGATCCTTTGCAAAAACGACAGAAGTTTGGGCGAAAATAAAGAGATCACCAAATGCAGCTTAACAAGACGCGTTTGATGCGTCATATTACATTAAAATCCGTTACGTAATAAGGACACTATAAAAGAATACGTACTTTGAATCGGTACTTATTGTTGTTGTTAGTACCACTTGATCATACACCTTGTTTTATGGCAGCACCTACTTCAAATTAAATACTCACATCTGAGGCCTCTTTTCAGGTAAACATAGTAAATATTATTAACGAAACTGCGTAAACATTCAAGTAACATTGTTACAATACAGAAACGCAGAGTTGCTACATTTTACAATTATTCATTATGAAACAAACCTTTTGGGGCCTCATTTTCCGAATGTTTGAACGTAAATCGAGACAGCCCAATTGTGTAGCATACTTGAAAGTAGAAGTATGCAATGTTTCATATATTCATCATAAAAAGTTGACATCTCCCGCTTTTTGTGTGCACTTCATATGTCATAAGAAGTAGCATTTATCCCGTCAACACAGTGCGTATGTGATATGAAACACGGTGCCGTCAAACATTTGTTATATCCTGTCAATACGACCTAATCACGGAGTATGAATATGTGCAGTTGTCATACTAGTTGATTCTTCGATTTTGAGGATGTGGCTGGGGTTATTATTTGCATTGTCAAGCTATGTGTAGTGTTGATGGGATAAATAGAAGAGTAGGTTAGTGCCGTGAATGGGATAATAGAAGAGTAGGTTAGTGCCGTGAATGGGATAATAGAAGAGTAGGTTAGTGCCGTAAATGGGATAACATATCTGGCCAGGCTTAGGAAACGGGATGGGTGAGGCTCTGCCCATTCATGCCACTAACCTACTATTCTCTATTTATCATATTCCCACTTGGTATGTTGTCACTTTCCCCAACATTCTAAAATACAGGTACAATTTCTACTCTTGCATGTTCGGAAAGTGAGACAGTATTGTTATGGTGAATATAGTTAATTGGTGATGATTGGTCAAACTTGCTATTCTGCACTGCAAATGGGATCGAAATGAAGTAAACTGGTGTTCAAAGAAGATTTTTATTAGCTGAAAAGAATAGAAATATAATTTTATAAGCTGAAAAGAAAGAGCAATGTATGGAATAGTTTCTTAATTTTATTTAATGATGTTTAATGGCCTGTCAACAGCATTTTCGGCCGCGTTAATGGCGTCGAATCCCATATTTGACCTGTTGTGATGGGGGTGGAGGGTCTCAACAAAAATCAGAACTGTTTGTTAGTATGTTGGGGTTTAACGGCCTATCAACAACTAAGTTCATTTAAGGCCGGATAAATGGGTTTAGTACTAAATCCCATATATTACCTGTACAAGTACATGTACAAATAATGGGGGGGGTGGGGGGGTGGGGGGGGGGGGGGTTGGGGGGGGGGGGGAAATCCCAAAATCAGAACTGAATATTTACAATAAAAAAACTATATTCAGCCCTGAAATCAGAATAATCCTGATCTGACGACAGGTCCTAGCCACACCAGAATCAAATGGCTCCCTCCCAATAGCAGTAGGATCAGTAATAATCTTACGACTTTTATAATGGGCAATAACTCAATTCAAGTCCCAGGTAACTAAATAGACAAAGATAAAAACGTACCTGAGGGCCAAACCAGGCAAATCGTGATTCCTATAAGGAGGAATCCGTACCGTTAATTTACGCCGTCACGTTCACTGGGGGAAAATCCCAAAATCAGAACGGAATGGAATGGTGCTTAACGGCCCATCCACACAAAAGAGTATCATTTAGGGCCAAGCAATGTAGATGAAGAATAAAAATAATAGTAAAATAGTATGTTAGATGTGGTAGTCAATCAGATCATTAGGGTAAAAATATGATGAACAATATAAATGAACAACATGTATGGAATTATAAAGCTATAGAAATGAGAAACATGTATACAATGATAAAATTAAATTTTCCGTGGCATGGAATACACCATCAAAATCAGAACGGAATATTTACATCGAGAAAAAATATATTCAGCCCTGAAATTAGATAGCCCGACCTGGTGCCAGGTCCATTCCACACCAAGTCACTCGGCCCCTTCCCCTAAAATAGGATTAGGAGTAATAGTAATACAATGTACTCACATAAGGGGTATAACCAGATTCAACTGTCACATACAAAATTCCAAAGATGTATGCGAGGGCCAAACCAGGTTTCCATTCGGAATTCCGGTAAGGATGAATCCCGATCGTTAAATTACCCATCACATACTCCCACCTGCCACCCATAGATTATATGAAACTGGGTAATGCACACTTGAAAACAAATGAGATGAAATGGAAACCACCTAGGAGTGTGCGAATTACCAAGACATTACTTCACCGTAGGTAGCGTATACAGTCCGTGGAGCTGTATATTACCTACTGTGCGGTAACACTGTACAAGATGTCCGAAGCCCAGGCGGACTTGTCTTATCCAGTCCTACTGAAAATTACCCAGTATATGAAATGATCGTGTATGAAGTTTTTACACAGCGAGCAAGATGAATGTGAATCTTAATCAAGATGAATCAGAGTATATCTACAACAAGAGTGCCACAAGTCACAAAATACGCCCGTCGAATATGGGCCAGACAGCGAAGATGCAGAAATGTGAAGCTGTCACCAAGGCAAGAAACATTAATGAGAATTTGAAAGTCTATAGCATTATTTCTTTGTGCTAAACATGTATACTAATTTAGGCAGAGATAGAAAAGTAGAGTGTAAATTAGAAATGATAGGGAATTGGATACAATAATGTAGAAAAAATGGCTAAGTTAAAAAGGTGATATTTTTGTTAAAAAATAGTTTTTCGGCATAACAACCGATCTAAAAAACACTTGTTTATCTAATTTCGTTCATTATCTGAAATCGATGTGAATTGTGTTTGTGCGAATAGAAGATGGTAATGTACGAGACCAAGTGGGTGGGGTAATGAGATTTTTTTTAATGGGAATTTTGTTGGTGTCATAGGTTCGAGTCTTCCACCTGTGGTTGTGTACACAAACTCTGTACCGTATATAGAATTGCATAGAAAAATGTAGAAAAAATGTCTAAGTTAAAAAGGTGATATTTTTGTTAAAAAATATATTTTCGGCATAAAAACACCAAGGTGCACATCTTCAATATGTGTAGAAGACGTGTGCATAGTTTCAGATCGATCGACTGAACGGTTTCGGAGGAGTTGTGTACACAAACTATGTACCGTATATAGAACTGTATAGAAAAATGTAGAAAAAATGGCTCAGTTAAAAAGGTGATATTTTTGTTAAAAAATATTTTTTCCGCATCAAAACACCAAGGTGCACATCTTCAATATGTGTAGAAGACGTGTGCATAGTTTCAGATCGATCGATTGAACGGTTTCGGAGGAGTTGTGTACACAAACACTGTACCGTATATAGAACTGTATAGAAAAATGTAGAAAAAATGGCTATAAAGTTAAAAAGGTTATATTTTTGTTCAAAAATAGTTTTTCGGCATAAAAACATCAAGGTGCACATCTTCAATATGTGTAGAAGACGTGTGTATAGTTTCAGATCGATCGACTGAACGGTTACGGAGGAGTTGTGTACACAAACTCTGTACCGTATATAGAACTGTATAGAAAAATGTAGAAAAAATGGCTAAGTTAAAAAGGTGATATTTTTGTTAAAAAATATGTTTTCGGCATAAAAACACCAAGGTGCACATCTTCAATATGTGTAGAAAACGTGTGTATAGTTTCAGATCGATCGACTGAACGTTTTCGGAGGAGTTGTGTACACAAACTATGCACTTTTTCTTCAGCCGCCCGCCCGCCGCCCGCCATGCGGTACAACATAATATGTACCGTTTTTTAAAAACGGTCGTATACAAATGATCGTTAATAAGCTGTATGGTAGAAACATATAATCAGCGGATGAGGGGAATACTTTGATTAAAACATACACATACATGTATAAATATACAATAAAACTGGTTTCCAAGGAGAGGAACTCCTGTCAGCAAGGATTAGCATATATAACAACCAGTGGAGCCAAGTCCCACGCAGTACTAACGTAACCCAGGATTAAACGCACGGGGAGCACCGCTCTCGGAGACTAGCTCACGAGCTGCATAAGGCAAGCCCTTCACTGACAAAAAGTAATCACTGCTCCAAGGATAACTCTTACATACCAGTGCAATGCACAACTCACAGCTCCAGAAGCCGACGTATTCGCACAATGCTAACGCGACCCGTGTAGCTAGGCCCAGGGAGCACCATGGAATAATTGTCTCATGAGAAATATCTTCCTCTTGTACGGCGTCTCACTGTACAAGCTATCTGAAGCCGGGCAGATTCGCTTTGTCCAGTCTCCTAGCCTCTACCCAATACTGGCAGAAATAGTACTATACTATATCTCTGCATGTCAGTCGTAGTTGTATTCTTTATTTCCTCCTTGAAGGAATCCTACTACTTTTATAATGGGCAATAACCGAATTCAACTCCCAGGTAACAAAAGAGCCAAAGATAAAAACGTAATGAGTGTCAAACAAGGCACATCCTGATTCCTATAAGGAGGAACCCCTACGGTTAATTTACGCCTTCACGTTCACCCAACCAACCACCCACTAACCCACGGCCGTAATATCAGCAATCTGACACTCAAGACCACTCAGCCACGTGCTCCACATATACATATCATGTGATGGTCAACCATAAATGAGACACGCCATGTGATTTTGAACCTTCGGACATCTACGTAATTTCATGAAATATATTTACAAATCTACAATATTATCCGTAAAATGTGTCAAAAGTTGACAAAATTGTACCTGCGGAATTATATTAATTAATTTATGAATTTTGTAATCGTATTTCATGAAATTATGCAGATGTCAAAAGGTACGAGTTCACATGCCGTGTCTTAAATACACACCCATGTTATGGTCAATCATACACATACTCATGTAATGGTCACTGTGGCCAGATTTTGGGCTAATTTCTAGCAAGATAAATGTCCATGAGTGGACAAGAACTAGTCATATTGTCAAAATACTCATTCTATCATTTCATTTGACCAATTTCTGACCACCTACATGTACACATTAAACAGGCAATATGGCACATATTGACAGTGTAGTATCACAATAACAGCCAGTGAAAACTTGTAACATTCCACCCTATCACAGTCACATGCTACAATGTGGCTGTGACTGGAGAAATGGGCTTATGGAATTGTGACCAGTGTAGCCCATGATTAAATAGCACTCATGTAGCCGGATAATGATATAATTTGTATATTGCTTATTCGTAGCATGACCGGAACTTCATTGACAGAATGGCGAGCAGTGCAGATCCTGATCAGACTGTGGATCTACACTGGTCGCAAATCTCATCATCCCCATTACTCCATTACTCCAGTCACTGCTGATGAGTCATTCGCAAGTCTACGTAACAAATACATATCAACCACTAAACATGCTAAATTATTAAATGTTGTTTAACGGCCTGTAAACAACTAGGGTCATTTTAGGCCGGGTTAACAGGATTTAATCCCATATCATATGTTACCTGTTGTGATGGAGGGTAAACCCCAAAATCAGAACTGAATATTTACAGAAAACATATATATTCAGCCCTGAAATTAGAATAACCTGACCTGGTGCCAGGTGCCCGTGTACAACCAATATATCTATACATTCACTTCTCAAACAAATCATGTTAAACTTTGTATAAACCATATATCTATATCATTCCTCTCACAATAACCATGGTTAAACCTTTTAGGTACAACCAATATATCTATACATTCACTTCTCACAATAACATGGTTAAACTTTGTACAACCAATATATCTATACATTCACTTCTCACAATAACATGGTTAAACTTTGTACAACCAATATATCTATACATTCACTTCTCACAATAACATGGTTAAACTTTGTACTACATAAACCATATTATTCTATAACATCATCTCACATTAACATGGTTAAACTTTGTACAACCAATATATATACATTCACTTCTCACATTAACATGGTTAAACTTTGTACAACACAAATATCTACACATTCATTTCTCACATTAACATGGTTAATTGAAGCTAACATAGTCCACCTACATACAGGAGCCAGTAAATCTGAACAAATCCACAACATATTTCTGATTTTAGTAAACATGTTCAGTCTTATTTGTTTTGTTTGTTTGTCTGTTGGGGTTTAACGGCCTATAAACAGCTATGGTCATTTAATACCGGGTCAATGGGTTTAGTACTAAATCCCATATATTATTCAATTACATGTAGAAAATGGGGGTGGGGGGGGATCCCAAAATCAGAACTGAATATTTACAATAAAACCAGATGGCCGCGGCCCACATGTCGAGCCCGCCGAGGCATTTGATGGTCTCAGAGTGTATTTATTTGAAGTTTGATGCCCAATAAGCATACAAAGTTTCAAGCAAATCTGACTGACGGTTACAGAGATAGTAGATATGTGAAAAGTTTAACGCAAATTTTGACAGAAACTTTAATGCAAACTTCTAAGTCATTTGACCTTGACGACAATGGACACAGGGGCCACATGAGTGGGACACAGAATGAATATATGGATCATGACTAATAAGCATATAAAGTTTCAAGTCAATGTGACTTAGGACTGCAGAGATATAAGGTATTTAAAAACTTTAACGCAGATTTCGGAACACAAACTTCAAAGTCATTTGACCTTGACCTTGGGCACAGGGGCCGCATGAGTGGGATACAGCATGAATAAATGGATGATGACTAATAAGTACATGTATATGAAGTTTCAAGTCAATGTGACTTAGGACTGCAGAGGTATAAGGTATTTAAAAACTTTAACGCACATTTCGGAACGCAAAATTCTAAATCATTTGACCTTGACCTTGGGCACACGGGCCGCATGAGTGGGATACAGCATGATTATATGGATCATGACTAATACGTATATGAAGTTTCAAGTCAATGCGACTTAGGACTGCAGAGATATAAGGTATTTAAAAACTTAAACGCAGATTTCGGACGGACGGACGCACGGACACCCGGACGTCATTGTGATTACTATGTCTCGCTTTCCGCAAGCGGGCTCGACAAAAACTATATATTCAGCCCTGAAATCAGAATAATCCTGATTTGATGCCAAGTCCTTGCCACACCAGGATCGCTGGACCCCCTCCCAAAAGCAGAAGGATCAGTAATAATCTTACTACTTTTATAATCGGCAATAACACAATTCAATTCCCAGGTAACAAAAGAGCCAAAGATAAAAACGTACCTGAGGGCCAAATCAGGTACCCTACCGTTAATTTACGCCGTCGCATTCACCCGACCAACCACCCACATGTTCAGCCTTAGCTTCTCAGGTACAGAAATACCTGTCACACTGTATGATGTTTGTTTGTTGGGGTTTAACGGCCTGTCAACAGCTGTCATTTAAGGCCGGGTCAATGGGTTTAGTACTAAATCCCATATATTACCTGTACAAGTACATGTACATTTTCAAGTACATGTACAAATGGGGGTAAAATCCCAAAATCATAACTGAATATTTACAACACGACCTAATCACGGAGTATGAATATGTGCAGTTGTCATACTAGTTGATTCTTCGATTTTGAGGATGTGGCTGGGGTTATTATTTGCATTGTCAAGCTATGTGTAGTGTTGATGGGATAATAGAAGAGTAGGTTAGTGCCGTGAATGGGATAATAGAAGAGTAGGTTAGTGCCGTGAATGGGATAATAGAAGAGTAGGTTAGTGCCGTGAATGGGATAATAGAAGAGTAGGTTAGTGCCGTGAATGGGATAATAGAAGAGTAGGTCAGTGCCGTGAATGGGATAATAGAAGAGTAGGTTAGTGCCGTGAATGGGATAACATATCCTGCCAGGCTTAGGAAACGGGATGGGTGAGGCTCTGCCCATTCATGCCACTAACCTACTATTCTCTATTTATCATATTCCCACTTGGTATGTTGTCACATTCACCAACATTCTATAATACAGGTAACATTTCTACTTCTTCCATGTTCGGAAAGTGAGACAGCATCGTTATGGTGAATATTATAAGAATGAATGGCCTTTTTGTGGAATTTATCGGGGTATAAACTTGGAAAAGTCGTGGGAATACTGGACGAAGGCCGGAAGGCCTCGTCCAGTATTCCCGCGACTTTTCCAAGTTTATATCCCCGATAAATTCAACAAAAAGGCCATTCATTCCTTATAATTCCAGCATTTGAAATAAATTCATCAAGAAAATGTGTTGATTTTCCGTTTTCTTAAGAATTATTTTAACTGCGCCTCACGGTTACGGAAAGTAGTTTGGCGTGGGAGTTTACTGGGATATAAATTTTGGACAGAGACTTGCTACGAGCCAATCAAATGTTAGGGAATTGTGTAAATATTTTTGTGCTGGAATTATTTGGTGATAATTGGTGATGATTGGTCAAACTTGCTATTCTGCACTGCACATGGGATCGAAATGAAGTAAACTGGTGTTCAAAGAAGATTTTTATTAGCTGAAAAGAATAGAAATATAATTTTATAAGCTGAAAAGAAAGAGCAATGTATGGAATAGTTTCTTAATTTTATTCAATGATGTTTAACGGCCTGTCAACAGCATTTTAGGCCGCGTTAATGGAGTCGAATCCCATATTTGACCTGTTGTGATGGGGGTGAAGGGTCTCAACAAAAATCAGAATTGTTTGTTAGTATGTTGGGGTTTAACGGCCTATCAACAGCTAAGTTCATTTAAGGCCGGATAAATGGGTTTAGTACTAAATCTCATATATTACCTGTACAAGTACATGTACATGTTCAAGTACATGTACAAATAATGGGGGGGGGGGGGAATCCCAAAATCAGAACTGAATATTTACAATAAAAAAACTATATTCAGCCCTGAAATCAGAATAATCCTGCTCTGACGACAGGTCCTAGCCACACCAGAATCAAATGGCTCCCTCCCAATAGCAGTATGATCAGTAATAATCTTACTACTTTTATAATGGGCAATAACCCAATTCAACTCCCAGGTAACAAAATAAACAAAGATAAAAACGTACCTGAGGGCCAAACCAGGCAAATCGTGATTCCTATAAGGAGGAATCCGTACCGTTAATTTACGCCGTCATGTCCACTGGGGGAAAATCCCAACATCAGAACGGAATGGAATGGTGTTTAACGGCCCATCCACACAAAAGAGTATCATTTAGGGCCAAGCAATGTAGATGAAGAATAAAAATAATAGTAAAATAGTATGTTAGATGTGGTAGTCAATCAGATCCTTAGGGTAAAAATATGATGAACAATATAAATGAACAACATGTATGGAATTATAAAGCTATAGAAATGAGAAACATGTATACAATGATAAAATTAAAATTTCCGTGGCATGGAATACACCATCAAAATCAGAACAGAATATTTACATCGAGAAAAAATATATTCAGCCCTGAAATTAGAACAGCCCGACCTGGTGCCAGGTCCATTCCACACCAAGTCACTTGGCCCCTTCCCCTAAAATAGGATTAGGAGTAATAGTAATACAATGTACTCACATAAGGGGTATAACCAGATTCAACTGTCACATACAAAATTCCAAAGATGTATGCGAGGGCCAAACCAGGTTTCCATTCGGAATTCCAGTAAGGATGAATCCCGATCGTTAAATTACCCATCACAGACTCCCACCTGCCACCCACAGATTATATGAAACTGGGTAATGCACACTTGAAAACAAATGAGATGAAATGGAAACCACCTAGGAGTGTGCGAATTACCAAGACACTACTTCACCGTAGGTAGCGTATACAGTCCGTGGAGCTGTATATTACCTACTGTGCGGTAACACTGTACAAGATGTCCGAAGCCCAGGCGAACTTGTCTTATCCAGTCCTACTGAAAATTACCCAGTATATGAAATGATCGTGTATGAAGTTCTAATCTTACACCGCGAGCGGATGAAATGTGAATCTTAATCAAGATGAATCAGAGTATATCTACAACTAGAAAATGTGTTCATAGAACACGGATGCCCCACATATCGCTTTGATAATAAATGAGGCCAAATTCCAAGTCAATTTTCTTTTTACCTGAGCGTTAAAGTTTTTGAAGCACCGAGTATGTGACCTTCACGCTGGGCTTGGCGGGGACAGGACAAACGTGGATTTGGCACAGGGCAGTGGAGGACCATTAGAGCAATGCGTATATGAAGTATGAAGCTGATCCGTGAAAGAAAACAAATTATAAGATATTTACCTGAGCGTTAAAGTTTTTGAAGCACCAAGTATGTGACCTTGACCCTGGGCTTGGCGGGGGCAGGACAAACGTGGATTTGGCACAGGACAGTAGAGGACCATTAGAGCAATGTGTATATGAAGTATGAAGCTGATCCGTGAAATAAAACAGAAATTATAAGATATTTACCTGAGCATTAAGGTTTTTGAAGCACTAAGTATGTGACCTTGACCCTGGGCTTGGTGGGGACATGACTAACGTGGATTTGGCACAGGGCGGTAGAGGACCATTAGAGCAATGTGTATATGAAATATGAAGCAGATCGGTCGAAGGATGAAGAAATTATGAGACATTTACCTGAACGTTAAAGTTTTGTGACGACGGACCGGACGGGACGGACGGACAAGGGTAACACTAAATGCCCACTCCACTATCGTGGTGGGGCATAACAATGATCGTTAATAAGCTGTATGGTAGAAAAATATAATCAGTGGATGAGGGAATACTTTGATTAAAAATGATTTTTTTTTTGTACATAGAAATATACAATAAAACTGGTTTCCAAGGACAGCAACTCCTGTCAGCAAGGATTACACGCAGTACTAACGCGCCCCAGGATTAACCGCCCGGGGAGCACCGCTCTTGGAGACTAGCTCATGAGCTGCATAAGGCAAGCCCTTCAATGACAACAAGTAATCACTGCTCCAAGGATAACTCCTACATACCAGTGCAAGACACAACTCACAGCTCAATGCTGTCAAAACATGTTTTTATTGAGAAAGAATGCAAAATCAACATCAGACGACAATGTTCATGCTCAGCAGTGTAAGGGTTAGATATAGAGGAAATCATCCATTTGGGATATAAAATAGCGGCTGTTACAGAGGTGGCTGTTGTAGAGAGGTGGCCGTTCGGGGAGGTTCGACTGTATATACAAATAGGCAAGGAGCAGAAAAACACTACTGTACATGTACACATTAAACGGGCAAAATGACACCATATTCACTCTGTAGAATCACAATAACTATAATATAAATTGTCAAAACCTATCACAGTCACGTATCATAATCTCATAATGTATATGCTGGGGCATATATCAACATGTGTTTGTTTGTTTATTGGTGTTTAACGGCCTATCAACAGCTAAGGTCATGTAAGGCGGAGCAAACTGGTTCGATCCTGTTTTAACCTGCTGCGTTGGGGGAAAAATCTCAAAATCAGAACAGAATATTTACATCGAGAAAAAATATATTCAGCCCTGAAATTAGAATAACCTGACCTGGTGCCAGGTCCATACCACACCAAGTCACTTGGCCCCTTCCCCTAAAATAGCATTACGAATAGTCGTAACATATATCAACATGTGACTCACCATGCTACAATGTGGCCGTGACTGGAGAAATGGACTTGTGGAATTGTGACCAGTGTAACCCATGATTAAATAGCACTCATGTAGCCGATTAATGATATATATTGCTTATTTGTAGCATGACCGGTGCTTCATTGACAGAATGGTGAGCAGTGCAGATCCTGATCAGACTGTGCGGATGCACAGGCTGATCTGGATCTACACTGGTCGCAAATCTCATCATCCCCATTACTCCAGTCACTGCTGATGAGTCATGCGCAAGTCTACGTAACAAATACATATCAACCACTAAACATGCTAAATGATTTAATGGTGTTTAATGGCCTGTAAACAGCTTCGGTCATTTTAGGCCGGGTTAAATGTATTTAATCACATATCATATGTTACCTGTTGTGATGGAGGGTAAACCCCAAAATCAGAACTGAATATTTACAGAAAAAATATATATTCAGCCCTGAAATTAGAATAACCTGACCTGGTGCCAGGGGCCCATTTCACCAAACTTTGTACAACCAATATATCTATACATTCACTTCTCACAATAACATGGTTAATTAAAGCTGCCATTTTGTTTGTAATCGTTGTACAATAAATAAAGTTTAAACTTTTTTTATCAGTAAAATACTAAATGATTATATCTGTATAGCGGGCACTCATAATTTTTAGAACTGGTGGAATAGTGACACAATTATACACTTATTTAATTCCTATAAAGAACATGTTGTGCCTACTGAGTGGGCATGTACCTTTTACATGGTTCATTAAAGCTACCATTTTCCACCTACATACAGGAGCCAGTAAATCTGAACAAATCCACTACATATTTCTGATTTTAGTCAAACATGTTCAGTCTTATTTGTTTTGTTTGTTTGTTGGGGTTTAACGGCCTATAAACAGCTATGGTCATTTAAGGCCGAGTCAATGGGTTTAGTACTAAATCCCATATATTATTCAAGTACATGTAGAAATGGGGGAGGGGGGAATCTAAAAATCAGAACTGAATATTTACAATAAAACCAGATGGCCGAGGCCCGCATGTCGAGCCCGCCGAGGCATTTGATGGTCTCAGAGTGTATTTATTTGAAGTTTGATGCCCAATAACCTTACAAAGTTTCAAGCAAATCTGACTGACGGTTACAGAGATAGTAGATATGCGAAAAGTTTAATGCAAATTTTGACAGAAACTTTAACGCAAACTTCTAAGTCATTTGACCTTGACAATGGACACAGGCGCCGCATGAGTGGGACACAGAATGAATATATGGATCATGACTAATAAGCATATGAAGTTTCAAGTCAATGTGACTTAGGACTGCAGAGATATAAGGTATTTAAAAACTTTAACACAGATTTTGGAACACAAACTTCAAAGTCATTTGACCTTGACCTTGGGCACAGGGGCCGCATGAGTGGGATACAGCATGAATAAATGGATGATGACTAATAAGTACATGTATATGAAGTTTCAAGTCAATGTGACTTAGGACTGCAGAGATATAAGGTATTTAAAAACTTTAACGCACATTTCGGAACGCAAACTTCTAAATCATTTGACCTTGACCTTGGGCACACGGGCCGCATGAGTGGGATACAGCATGATTATATGGATCATGACTAATACGTATATGAAATTTCAAGTCAATGTGACTTAGGACTGCAGAGATATAAGGTATCATTGTGATTACTATGTCTCGCTTTCCGCAAGCGGGCTCGACAAAAACTATATATTCAGCCCTGAAATCAGAATAATCCTGATTTGATGCCAAGTCCTCGCCACACCAGGATCGCTTGACCCCCTCCCAAAAGTAGTAGGATCAGTAATAATCTTACTACTTTTATAATCGGCAATAACACAATTCAACTCCCAGGTAACAAAAGAGCCAAAGATAAAAACGTACCTGAGGGCCAAAACAGGTACCCTACCGTTAACTTACGCCGTCGCATTCGCCCGACCAACCACCCACATGTTCAGCCTTAGCTTCTCAGGTACAGAAATACCTGTCACACTGTATGACGTTTGTTTGTTGGGGCTTAACGGCCTATCAACAGCTAAGATCATTTTGTTTCTTTGTGTCATTAGAAATAATAATTCAGAGGTGGGCTCATGCACATTTACGGTGAACACCTCCAAATCCAAGATGGCATTCAAGATGGCGATCATTTAAATTTGAAATGCATTACAGTCACTTAATTTATATTCCAAAAACAGTCATTTTATATGTTATCTTGTTTACGGTACCGGTATACAAGTACAATAAATATATATTTTTTTAAAATAGAAATGTCAACAATATGGAGGCCAAGATGGCAGTCGTGTGTCTGAAAACCGGACAAAAATGTTATATCTTCATTATAGTATCACAGTGGCTAAATTTTAATCATCTTAAAACAGTTTCTTATCATTATGTGCTATGTGACTAATTTAGGGTATGTCAACATATATTGCTGTATTCAAAATGGCCGCCAATATCAATGGTTTCTTTTTTATTTACTCGAAATATTACAATTAATTAATTCCGTACAACCGTACTTACAACATGTGATTACAGGAGAATATGATTAACATGATAAACAAATGTGATAATTTATAGATTTACATTAACCACATAAATGACGACAAGTATGTTTGTTTGTTTGTTTATCAACAGCTAAGGTCATGTAAGGCCAGGCAAACTGGTTCGATCCCATTTTAACCTGCTGCATTGGCGGGAAAATCCCAAAATCAGAACGGAATGTTTATATCGAGAACATCTGTTACATACAAAATGCCAAAGACGTATGTGAGGGCCAAACCAGGGGCCCGTTTCACTAAACTTCTTACGACTAAAATGTTCGTAAGTGCAAAATTATGAGTCTGTAAATTTCACATTAACAATGTTTTCTTGTGAACAATTATTGGATTTACATTTATTGAGCATAGGCTGCATATGCAGCCTATGCTCAATAAATGTAAATCCATCAATTTAAATTTACAGACGATCCTAAATTTACACTTACGAACATTTTAGTCGTACGAAGTTTAGTGAAACGCACCCCAGGTCTCCAGTCGGGATTCCGGTAAGAATGAACCCCGATTGTTAAATTACCCATCGCGTGCTCCCGCCTGCCACCCACACCACAATATGTATAACTATTTGATTTATATACTCACTGTCATAGTACAGTTATGAATTCACATGTGCATTTGCAGACTTTAGAACGTTGCCTGTGAATCGTAATTTGGAATGTGTTCTTTATCATAAATGGAATTATCTCGTATTGTTATATGGTTTCCGTTGTTTGCACATATGTGCAAACAAATAGCGCGTGCTGTTTGCATATAGCTTTAGGCAATGTTCATTCCGGGGCCGCGCGTAATGGAAGTGCCTTCATGACGTCACTACGCGGAAGTGCCTTCATGACCGTCGCTACTTCATGACGTTCATGACGCGGCTCCGGAATATGAATACCGAAAAATATCTACGTGAATGGAACGATTTATAAAAGTACTGAAAATACTGAATATAATGCTCAAATTACATCAGTTTTTTGTTGCAAATGTAACAATAACGTTTGATCATGTCCAGCCGTGTGCAAACGTTTGCTGTGGCCCTCGGGAACTGTTTGAACCCACGGCCTGCGGCCTTGGGTTCAAATAGTTCCCTCGGGCCACAGCAAACGTTTGCACACGGCTGGACATGATCAAATCTTATATTCACATATTATAACATGAATGTATATCATAGTATATGGATATACATTCATGTTATAGTTTGTGAATAAAAAGTATCATAATATAGCTTTGAAATGGAATCTGTAACGCACTACAACCATTCGGAAGCCAAGCTCTATAACTTAACCTTTAACGATATAAATATTACTTTAAACGGCCACACACAATGCATGCCAACCATATATACAACTACGATCTACATACATGTCTATGTTGTAATACACATAGAAATATTTTAACTTGTTATACATAAATAATCTCTATACCTCCAATACCAACAAATAATCTCATCAAAATATTTCATTTGTTTCTGTAGCATACATATGCTATCCGATGAACAATTGTAACATACACAATTTTATCCCAACCACAGTTTAAGTCGTTCTTATGACAGATCAATAAAACATTTGGCAGATAAACATAATATGGTAACACTTAATGAAATGGTCTTCAAATCTATCACATTCATAATCCGAAATACATTCATAATTATGCTAATTAAACATATGCCAATACCTTTCTGCATGTCGTCATAACATGTAATTGTTGCGCAAAAGATTTGTGTATTACATCCAGATCACAAAGTTAATATGTCACCATTATAAAATCAGGCTGTCCATTCACTTTCGGTTTCAAATATATGAATATACAGATTTTTTTTCCAAAATATAGGGGAAAATATAGGGATTTTTGCCCAAAATAAAATAGGGATTTGAAGGGACAAAACTCAATATTTTCCAATTTTACGGCAAAAGATCTAGAGTAATGGCCTCCTCCTCCCCTTATAGTCATTCAATATCCTCTCCTATGTTTTTTTTAAATGGTTTACAATTATTTTCTTGATAATTATTTTTTCTAGAACACGTTGAGCCACTGCCTGAAAAAAATGTACCGCTTGGCCTTGTATACCCAGCTCTCTGAGCTCAGGCTGACTATCCATGCAGTCATATCATGGTATACCCTGTCATAACATGATTGCTAATAATTATGCTTCTGACCATGCTGACAGTGTAGATTCACCTGGTGACATATCCAGAACAAGAGCTGTAGCAGAACAGCATAGCTCGACTACGAGGGTTGTCGATGTACACATAGCTTGACAAACAAGGTGGCCGCGGCCTGCATAAAAACCTTAACCAAGGTTGACTAAAAACCTTAACCAAGGGAAATTAAGTAAGTAATTCAAGGTTAAATGTAGGTCAATGTCAGATATAGGTCAGGGGTTATTGATGTACATCACTAGGAGATGAAGTTTTCCAAGTATGGTTGCTGTAGGCCCAGGAGTATTCCATATACAAGCTTGACTAAAAACCTTAACCAAGGGGAAATAACTAAGTAATCTAAGAGTAAAAGTAGGTCAGGGATTATTGATGTACATCACTAGGAGATGAAGTTGTCCAAGTATGGTTGCTGTAGGCCCAGGAGTATTCCATATACAAGCTTGACTATAAACCTTAACCAAGTTTGAGTAGAAACCTTAACCAAGGGGAAATAACTAAGTAATTCAAGGTTAAATGTAGGTCAAGGTAAAATATAGGTCAGGGATTATTGATAACAAAGTCAGGTCCTCGTCCAGCTTACATTTTTCCGGAAAAGCACTGACCATATCACTGAATGATATCGGACAATTCACATGTAAAGACTGACCTAGGCCCAGTGGTACATTTTTTCATGCAAGAGCTCATAGCAAACTATTTAACAAAAACATGTACTTATTAATGGTGCATATATATATATTGGAATGTTTAAAACAATGAGATCAGTGGCAGAAGTGGAAAATAGAACATTAATTCATGACTAGTAATAGTTGGAAAGTTAACGAGACATAATAGAACATCTGACATCAAATGCCCTTAGCACACTAGTAAGCATGTGATATTGTGGCTTATATCATTATGCGAATCAGAAGCAGCACTGCAGCGGATCTCACCCTCATACCAAATGTGATTCACATGTAATAAGATAATGACCAGATTTAATCAGCAACATTTGGTGTAAGTCATAGAATAGGTTGATGAAATGGTGTCTTACGGATCAGCAGCTTGTAAAATAAGATATTTCCAGCTGTGAATACACATGAAATGAGAAGAAATTACAAATTCAGCTCTGAATGTACAATAGCCAGATTTGGTGCCAGGTGCACTCAAATCACTTGGTCCCACCCCTTTTGCACAGCCCTTATGAGAAGTAGGAGCTATGGCTTACAGGGATTCCGCTGGGAAAATAAAAAAATCGCCACTTAAAAAAAAACAAAACAATTGGCGATAAAAAATTACAATTTTCGAAAAAAAAAGAAGAAAAGATTTTCGATTTTTTTTCGGAAATTGTAATTTTTTGTTTACTTTTATTGCCAATTGCGAAAGTGGCGATCGCCAGCGGAATCCTTAGGCTTATACTATTCTGGTAATCACAAGCAGAACTACAGCTGATCTCACTCACATACCACATAGGGTTGCTTCATCTAATAGGTTAATGACTAGATCGTTATTGCCAGCAATTGTTGTACATGTATATGTAAATCATACAATAAAGTAAACAAGAAATGAGAAAGCCATAAAGACAGGGCTTTTTCAAGGTATAGATACTTGGGTAACAGATAATAAAATGGCACAAATATAACACAAGAGCTCCGCGGGCAATATGTCCCGCCTGGCGCAGTTTGATAGTATATATGGAGCTTGTAATAACTTTGGGGTTAGTGAGCAACATGGGTTTTCTGTAGAATGATGCGGGATGTTGTTACAAATGCATGTATGGAATATTAAAGCATAAACTGAGCGTTAATTTGTAAGTCAGTGACCTTGACCTGTGGGGTTAGCGGGCACCATGGGCTTTCTGTAGAATGATGCGGGATGTTGTTACAAATGCATATATGGAATATTAAAGTATAAACTGAGCGTTGACTTTTCCAAACATGGAAATTTCTAATTCAGTGACCTTGACCTTTGGGGCTAGCGGGCACCATGGGCTTTCTGTAGAATGATGCGGGATGTTGTTACAAATGCATATATGGCATATTAAAACTAAACCTGAGCGTTAACCTTTTCCAAACACTGGAAATTTCCTAAGTCAAGACGACCTTGACCCCCCCCCCTTTGGGTTTGCGGGCTCCATGCCTTTCTGTAATATGATGCTGGAATGTTTTTGTTACACAATGCATGTATGGAATATCAAAGCATAAACTGAGCGTCTAAACTTTCCAAACACAGAAATATTCTAATCCAGTGACCTTGACCTTTGGTTAGCGGGCACCATGGGCTTTTCTGTAGAATGATGCGGATGTTGTTCACAAATGTAGGGTATGGAATATTAAAGCATAAACTGAGCATTAACTTTTGCAAACACAGAAATTTCTAAGTCAGCGACCTTGACCTTTGGGGTTAGCGGGCACCATGGGCTTTCTGGAGAATGATGCGGGATGTTGTTACAAATGCATGTATGGAATATTAAAGCATTCCATTGAGGGAAACAGAAGTTACAATGAATTAACCTGAGCGTTAAGTTTTAGAAACAGAGCTCAATGCAAAAACTTAACGTTGAATGCATGTGAAAAGTAGGTCAATCAACCATGAAAACTAGGTCAAGGTCACATGGGTTCCCTCTGTGTGAGATGGTTACACCACAGTGTTGATGTATACCAAGTATGGAGGTCGTAGGTGTTATCGGTCCGTAGAAACTGGAAACTGACCTTAAACGCAAAAAAACTTAACATGAAATGTTGACACTGCCGCCGCCGACGACGCTGCCGACGACGACGGAAAAGCTATACCTATGTCCCGCTTCTGCTAAAGCAGGCGGGACAAAAACTGTTTTTATGATTCTATGTAACACAATATAAATTCACTATCAGTCAATGAATTTGAGATGTTGATTTGGGCATGATTGCAGAAGGCAAGTTATCGGTTTTCTTAAACATTGGCAAAATGTTTTGAATGGGAACATGTAGCTTTGTGAGCTGTTAGTTACAACATGTGCTTTGTGAGCTGTTAGTTACAACATGTACCTTTGTGAGCTGTTAGTTACAACATGTACCTTTGTGAGCTGTTAGTTACAACATGTACCTTTGTGAGCTGTTAGTTACAACATGAAAGTTATGTCGCCTAGGTTGTACAGTAACAGAGAAATGGACATTTAACAGAAAACTTAACGTTGAAAATGGCTAAGTAGTTCACACGGAAAAAATAGGTCAAGGTCAAAAAAAGGTCACATGTTGGATAGTGGTATGTGGTGGGCACCCTTTGCTTATGAAGCGGTCAATGTTTGGTGGTCCTAGGTTGTACAGTAACAGAGAAATGGACATTTAACAGAAAACTTAACGTTGAAAATATGAAGTCGTTGACGTGGAAGAAATAAGTCAAGGTAAAAAAAAGGTCACATGTTGTATAGTGGTATGTGGTGGGCACCCCTTGCTTATGAAGACGTCAAAGTTTGGTGGTCCTAGGTTGTACAGTAATAGAGAAATGGACAGAAAACTTAACGTTGAAAATGGCCAAGTCATTCACACGGAAAAAATAGGTCAAGGTAAAAAAAAAAGGTCACATGTTGGATACTGGTATGTGGTGGGCACCCCTTGCTTATGAAACTGTCAAAGTTTGGTGGTCCTAGGTTGTACAGTAACAGAGAAATGGACATTTAACAGAAAATTAACGTTGAAAATGGCTAAGTCGTTCAAGCGGAAAAAATAAACCAGAAAGATTAGTAAAACCGAGAAATGCTCCCCGACGAGGCTTTGATTCAGAAATATAATGAAAAACTTTAACGCAGATCTGGATGCCGGACAGCCAAAGCGGCAACAATATGCTCCCCCAAAAAATTTTGGGGAACACAAAAATTACTTATTTTCTGTAAAAGAACCGTGATGTTCCACTTGCAGCTTTGTCAATAAACAAAATAAATAAATGTGACAGTAACTACAGAACTATTGGGATAGATGGATAGGCAGTATGGACGAATAGACAAGTGTAATCCTCAACTATCATCAGGGTGGGGCATAAAAATTCTCATAACTACAATAATGTGCAGGTGATCCCTGTTCAGATTTGATTTAAAATGCAGAAAATTCCAAATCTGAACAGGGAGCACCTGCATATTATTACAGTATTGTGTCCTATCTGAAGCTAAATTGGTCTCTACAATGCACTGCGCATGGTACTACACGAATGTACCCCGACATCATATTCTAGAAATGACGTCAACACATCCCATGTTTATTGATTGATATCCATTTTTCAGCCCGATGACCATTTACTGTGCAATTTCATTAAAGCTCAATCTAGCAAAGTGATGGTAATGTTTCCTGTTACCAGGTTACAGACAACTCACAGAATTAAAACACAATGTTACATCATCTCAATCAGCTACCGGTAAACTCAAGATGGCAAACTTCTGAAATATTTGCTGAAAATACAGAATTACTTATCTAGCAATGAGATAAAAACTGATCCAAAGCAGCACAACTCATATAGGAACAAAGTAAACAAGTAAATACGATCATAATTTAGTCAAATGCATCTCTAACCTTGCACTGTGTTTAGAAACAAACCAGTAAGTTGAATATAGACTTGATTTTTACCATTTTACCATTTTACAAAAAATAAGTTACTATTTTTTTTAAAAATATAGGGATTTATAGGGATTTTGGGAAAATATAGGGATTGCCAAATTTATAGGAATTTATAGATAATGGACAGCCTGTAAAATATGTCCAAATGATGCACGGACACTAACCTATCACATATAATAAATGCACTTATATATGCCAATGTAGCATATTTACGTGTTTCTTTAATTAATAAACATAAATATATTACATGCTTTAATGTTAACACCTAATTACGTTCTACTCCAACCATATTCACACAATGCAATCATACCATACGGCTGTGGCTGTATAAGTGCATGCTAGACAGATACATGTCATACATAAATATATATCCTTTAACCCATCAGTAACGTATCTATGACTACTAACAAATTAATTATATATATTTTTGAGTGTTCAAGCTTTACTCACTTACTGATCTAAAACTGTAATTTTGACATAATATGGAAATGGTTGAATGGTGTATGATCATAATTGTAGACATATGCAATGGCCATAGAAGTCGATTTTATTATATACCTACCAATGAAATACATAGTTATACGATGTAAATAAAAGTCATATGTTCTCATCGGTGAAATAAACAACTTCCGGTGAAAATACGAAAGTCATATGCACAAGATTTAAACATATAGTGTAACACAGTTTGTTTGTTTGTTTGTTTATTAGTGTTTAACGGCCTATCAACAGCTATGGTCATGTAAGGCCGGGCAAACGGGTTCAATCCCATTTTAACCTGTTGAATTGGGGCGAAAATCCCAAAATCAGAACGGAATATTTACATCGAGAACAAATATATTCAGCCCTGAAATTAGAATAACCTGACCTGGTGCCAGGTCCATACCACACCAAAGTCACTTTCCCCCTTCCCTAAAATACGATTACGAATATCGTAATACTCACATAAGGGGTATAACCAGATTCAACAGTCACATACAAAATGCCAAAGACGTATGTGAGGGCCAAACCAGGTCTCCAGTCGGGATTCCGGTAAGGATGAACCCCGATCATTAAATTACCCATCGCGTGCTCCCACCTGCCACCCACTGTAACACAGTTAAATATTTGTGAATGTTTAATGGGTCCCAATATGTTTTATTCTGCTATATTTTATTATTATGAATCACTCGCATACCCGTTCTCCTACATATCGATGCCTACTGCGTATTTCAGTGGTCTGTCATTTACATGCCTCTGTATTACCCTGTCAAAATGCAATGAATAAGTGTATATTTATTTTGGTTTTTGGTCTTCAATTGCGATATAACGAGAAGAAAATCAAAAATATTGAAAAATGACTGAAATCAGATTAAATTTCGTGATAACACATGGTCTACCGTCGGCGTGTCATCCGTTATGCTGTACATGAATACATAGTTAGGATGCCAAACATTGTATATGGTACTTCAATCTCAATTACCGGTAGGTTTGTTCCTTTCTATATCCAAAAACATTACGCCCATCCATCCTTATCGTGTTTTACATATTATGTTATTGAAATTTAAATGAAAACAAGAAACGAGGCAAAGCCACGAAGGCCAGGTTTTTTCCAAGCATGGACACTTGGGTAACATAATTATACCCACTTTTTGTAGACTAGATGGCCGTGGCCTGCATGTCGCGCCTTGGGGCGAGGCATGGACACTAAAAAAATAGATATAGTAGATGGAATTTAACGACTTTAACCGGACACGGACGGACGTTCTTACAAATGGATACTTATGTGGCTTATCACATGTTAAATATTAGCCACATAAGTACCCTAATGTGTGCCCGTACGGACGGACGGACAGACGGACGGACGGACGGACGTTCTTACAGTACTATACTTATGTGGCTTATCACATGTTAAATATTAGCCACATAAAACGATTTTTAGCCACATAAAAGGATTTTTTAGGTGGCTAATTGTAACCAACCCTATCCTTTACTAAGTCCATAACCCTGTGGGGCTAGCCACATAAGTACCCTAATGTGTGCCCGGACGGACGTATGCCAAAATGCCGACGATATCGCGCTTTCCGCAAGCGGGTACGACAATGATGATAAACACCCATGTGAAGTATCAAGGTAATGGGTGAAGCAGTTGCAGAGATATAGTACACAAAAAAATTTTAACAAATAAATTCAAAGTAATTTGACCTTGACATTGCGCACAGGGGCCGCACGGTTGGGGGTTAGAATGAAAATATGGACGATGATAAACACCCATGTGAAGTTTCAAGGTAATGGGCGAAGCAGTTGCAGAGATATAGTATAACGAAAAAGTTTTAACCAAAAAATTTAACCAGAAGTACGTTAAAAAGTTAACGTTGAAAATGGCTAAGTCAATTACGTAGAAATAATAGGTGAAGGTAAAAAAATGGTCACATGTTGGATAGTTGTATGTGGTGGGCATTGAAAACGCGAAAACTTAACATTGAAAATGGCTAAGTCGACTGCGCGGAAAAATGGATGGGTCAAGTTAATTAAAAAAAAAAAGTAACATGTTGGATAGTGATATGTGGTGGGCACCCCTTGATTATGAAGCTGTGAAAGTTTGGTGGTCCTAGGTGGTACAGTAACAAAGAAATGGACTCAAACACGAAAACTTAACATTGATTGTGGACGCCGCCAGCCCGGCCGCCCGCCCGCCCGCCCGCCCGCCCGCCCGGCTTTCGCCAATCCAATAGCCTGGATTTTTTTTTCAGAAAACCTGGCTAAAAATACACAATTGAAACAGTTCTGCATCCTGTATGATGGGTTATGATGAACTGACGTCTTGGTTTATTAAGCCCCCTATGCGATATGGGGTGGGGGCATATTGCGTTGCTCTTGAGGTTCTAACTGGAGAAACCTTTCGATGTAAATGTACAAGGATGGATTGACGTCCGTCCGTCTGTGTACATTTACGTCAAAAAGTTTGTAAGAGTTTCTCCAATTAGAGTCCAGTAGGCCACGGGGGCATATCCATGTTTTACAAGCATAATGCCATGTTGGACGCCATCTTGGATTTTTAGGTGTTCGCCGTAAATGCGCTCAAGTCCATTATTATTAATTATTATTTGAAATGATATAAAGAAGCAAAAACAGGTATCTTTACTTTGTATGGGGAGTAGAATGTGAGTGCATTTATCAGACTTTGCACCTTGCCTTACTAGAAGAGGTTTGAACTGACAACCTTCAGTATTGAAGTCCTGTATTCTATACCCCTGAGCCACCGCTCACCCCTCCATATGGATGAAGGATGTCGGCTGACTAATGACAACACACACGTGACAACAATAATAGACAAATGCCATTAGCATCGTGTTATCTTTCATCAGGTAACCTGCCCTGTATTGACCGAATATGTAATGTACCGACTGATAACATATTGTTCTATCAGGCATTGTCCTGATACTAACAGCTGGGTTACAAGGAAGTGACAAGACGTTTCATTGGTCGGATGACGTCACGGGACGTTACCGAATGACATCCGTGTAATGACGCAACGTAAAAGTCCGCGCTCTGTCCATAGATAACGACATCATATGTGGTCATTTTCGAGCATAAAACATTATCTGATAAATAGAATACTAGGCTACTGTCTTTTAATATCAAGTTTATCAGGCTCAGTTCGCAAACGGTAGGTATTCCTCGGCAAACCTTGGAATTCCTACGCGTTTCCTAGACTTGCCTGATAAACTTGATATCAAAAGACACTAGCCTGGTATTCTCTGTATCTTGTGCATAGTCTACATCTGTTTTCTTCACCCATTTTCATCAAGCTTCATTTATCGCTAAATGCAGTGTTTATCCGTTTATCCGTAGACATCAATTGATTTTTCATTTGGAATAGGATGTAAAATATTTACAATATTTTGGATATTTCAGCAAATAATGTTAAAAGCTGGCGAGTAATATTAATTTTACTGATAGTGACGCGCATTGGTATCAGGCTATTTTCATATGCAAATGAGGCATGGTATTTTTTTTAATTATTTATACTAATTAAATGCGTCACCTGAAAAAAATATTTTTGACAGATTATAAAGTATGATAATTGCACATCAAAAAATAAATACAGAGTATAAATGGTAATGTCATTTAACATTTTAAGGAAACACGGTTATCGCCCCTGATATCAGTGTGGAAATTTACGTCCGATATAAAATGTATAATACCGGGGTAATGCCAATTAATACAATACGTGGGGTAATGGTGAATGAATGTTTATTTTGCCAGAAAATGTCTCTGCTATAAAGAACGTTTTGTGCCTACCGAGTCGACGTGCAATACACACAGCTCAAATACTATGCCATACAGTTTATACCACATTTGTTATTATTATTTTATTTTTTTTCTTTTCTTTATTTTTTTTCTTTATTTTTTTTAGCATCACAGGTTTGCCTTAGCATGATATAGAGGATATTCCCATCGTTCATTTTGAATAGTGGGAAATAATACACGAGTGTGCGTCGACTTCCGTGTAAGCAACGAGTCGAACGGCGTCCGTGAATTATTACGCAACATAAACAAGTCCGCGTTCTGTTTAGCGAAAACAGCGTCAAAGTTGATTATTCCATAGCGTTAAACGTTACCTGATAAATAGACTTTTTCTGTCCGCCGCCCGCCCGCCCCGCGGTAAAACATAATACATACCGTTTTTTTAAAAAACGGTCAAATAATAAGCATATGAAGTTTCAAGTCGATGTGACTTAGGACTGCAGAGATATAAGGTATTTCAAAACTATAACGCAGATTTCTGACGGACACAAGGACGTCATTGTGATCACTACGTCTCACTTTCCACAAGCGGCTCGACAAAAAACATTCTGGATTGCAAATATTGCAACAAAATATGAATCTGCCTAACTGGATATGTGATTGTGATTGGAGAACGTTTTGTGCCTACTGAATAGGCGTGTAATACATACATCTCGAATACTACGCCATACAGTTTATACCGCCTTTTTTTTTTGTTTTTTTTTTGCGTTTTGTTTTCTTGTTTTTTTTTTGTTTTTTTTTTTTTATTTATTGTTTTTGTTTTTGTTTTTTTTTTATTGTTTTTTTTGGAGCATCACAGGTTTGCCTTAACATGACATAGAGGATATTACATCGTTCATTTTGAATAGCTGGAAATAATACACGAGTGTGCATCGGCTTCTGTGTAAGCAACGAGTCGAACGGCGTCAGTGAATTATTACGCAACATAAACAAGTCCGCATTCTGTTTAGCGAAAACAGCATCAAAGTTGCTTATTCCATAGCGTTAAACGTTACCTGATAAATAGACTTTTTAAAAGATTATAAAGTATGAGCATTGCACATCAAAACATAAATACAGAGTATAAATAGTAATGCCCATTAACATTTTAAGGAAACACGGTTATCACCCCTGATATCAGTGTGGAAAGTTATGTCCGATATAAAATGTATAATAATGCCAATCAACACATGGGGTAATAGAGAATGAATGTTTAGTTTGCCAGAAATGTCTCTGATATAAAGAACATTTTGTGCCTACTGAGTGGGCATGTATGTACCTTTAACCCTTTCAACATCACAGGCCTGTATAGTGGTATTGGCAAAACGTGTAGATCCAGGATCTGCAATTTTTGCAAGTAATTTTCATATTTACTAAAACACCCCCATTTTCATAAATGGACTAATCTGAAAATCATTTTGTGACGGTTGGATTGGTGCAATCACTTAGATGTGAAAGGGTTAATTAGGGGGGAACAGTTCCAAATTCCAAAGCCTGTAAATGAAGCAGCTTTAAATATAAACAGTATTCTATGTCAGCGTCCATCAAAGGTGTAAATCATCTATAACAATAACAGTTTCACCTACTGCTATCTTTCCAGCATGCTCCGAGTCATTGTCATCAGGTTGAGCTACATGTATACCAACTCTATGCCGTTGGTCGCATTTCGGGCACTCTATTGGCACAGTATGCGGTTTCTCATTGCCTTCTTCCTGGGTTGGAAAGGGAGCTTCAGGTTCGGGAGGATCCTTGTCATCGGTTTCGTCAGTGTCGTCCGCCTTAAGGTTAGAAAACACCCAAATAATTTTACTATATAACTTACTAGTAACCGAATCCCCCTAAATGTGGCTACTTTCACTATTCATATGGATGCTGTGGGGCCTACTTGTATATGAACTGCAACTGGTCTGTATTGGTTCAACATGAATTAAACAATAGGTTCACTCACTCCTAAGAAAGAAAGATTGAACCTCGTCATGTCCCCAATATTACTTACATCAATATTACTTACATTATTTGGCCCCAGAAACTCTGATTACATCAAGTGACCAACATCTTTCAGCGTTTTCTTTTAAATGCTACAAATATGCTGAAAATTGGTGTTAAAAATACCCCCAAAATTGGCAAGTAAACTGTTTCTGTCACCTCAAAACACACATACTATTTTCTTTCCATCAGACTACTATTGCATACCCCCTTGGTGATTTCTCTCCATTTAGTGTGTTATTACCTTGGCAGTTTTGTCAGTAGGATGGGAATGTTTGGTACTGTTGGCGTCTCCATTGGCTGTGGCATTGGCTATGGCAGTAGCTATATTGTTGAAGGTATTGTTGAAGGTATTGTTGATTGTTAAACCTGAAACAAGAAATGGCATCGTTAAACGAATCTTATCCCCTCGAGGGCAGACTTGATAATAATAACAATAAAATAAATTTTCAGTGACCTCGACCTGGGCGGTCAAACATTGGTCGTACTGGTAGCCTTGATAATAAAAACAAAACAAAAAAAATCTAATTTTTGCCTTAGAAATTTGCCTTACAAACAAGTCCTCAATGACCTTGACCTTGGGCGGTCGGATGTGGGTCATGTGCTAAACAAAGCACAGTGTGGCCACATATTATCAAAATTGGTGAAACGGTTCACAAGTTATTTAACAAGAGTGCCTGAGGTCACAATATACGCCCATCGAGTATGTGTCGGAATGATTTTCGAACATACATGTACACTACAGTGTTGTACGAAGTGTCAAAAGATGGACGCACGACTGTGAAAACTGGAAAAATGAATAGTGGCTCACAGATACCCAATGCAGATATTTCCACTGACAAATGGATGGATGAATGATGATTGATTGATTGAATGTGTGCTTACGTCCGTTCAATAGCAAAGCTCATATACATATCAAAGGGTCGATGCGTCAAATCACGTCTCTTACCATGAAATGAGAGATCACAAAATCAACACCGAGTATTTTACAATGAAAAACACTATATTCAATGCTGAAATATTGCAATAATCCTGTGAAATATTAAGCATTTTAGATGAAGGAAATAGAAGTTACAACATATTTCTCTGACATTAAGTTTTGTAAAGAGACTAAGTATTTGACCTTGACCATGGGATCAGCGAGGGTTGGACGGTCATGGATTTGGCACAGCATGGTAGGAGAGCCTTACAGGAATGCATGTGTGAACTATTAAGCATTTTAGATGAAGGAAACAGAAGTTATAACAAAATATCTCTGATGTTAAGTTTAGTGACGGACGGACGGACGGCCGGACAACCTGACTCCAGTATACCCCCCCCCACAACTTGTTGCGGGGGGTATAATAAGAAGTAGCGAGTATTAAAAAGCAGTGAAAACATTGTGGTACCTATATCATGCTGCAGAAAACAATAAACAGATCACGATTACATATTTTTCTTATTTTTCATGAAAACACATCTTTTTTTGTTATTAAATGGTTTATTTCCACTTTTAAATACAACATGTACATTTTATAAAGTTTACAAGAGAATATAGCTAAATGAAATACAATGATTACATATTATATTAAAAAGTGAAATGTATGGGAGAGTAAAGTAGTTAAGATATAGAGCATGAACAAGAAGGAAGAATGTAAGGGTTTCTTTCTCTGTGTTCACACCTGCTGGACCTGTGTAGTTTATATTTAATATAGAGATATGTTGTGCTTGATTTTTCGTGCGGTGCCTATAAGAACTTTATATATTAAACCTGCCCCACTTAATAATATGCTGTTCTCTTTTGTCTTTCATTGTCGCTATTTCTTCTTCTATATGTATTCTATTTTTCAAGTAACTTACAAAAGATTCGAAAGTACATATTGGTATTTCATTAGAATGGTCTCCAAGGAGACAATTCTAATGCAATGCCAAGACATGTTTTCATTTCGAAGCGAAATATTCAATAATTTCTGTCTGTCGATGTGTAATGCAATGTAATCATTTCACGCTCGAATAGTTGCCAGAGCTTCGTATCCGACATTCAAAATATTAATCAACACTTATAAAGCCTTGGCTGCATGTGACCAACACGCTTCTCATTATGACTATTTCTCTTGTCAACCCCATTAAACGGCACTTGGTAACATTTGCATGCATGACAACCTGTGCAATATTAACTCAGATTGTGTATGGAATCAGTCTAGTTAACAAGAAACAGTTGCCCAATTCAGGCTAATAGTAGGGTTGTCATGAGTCAGAGTGAGGATGACAACCTTGTTGGACTCCTTCAGTAACAGGGTGAATGATCGTACACAGCATGATAGAGGACAATCAGATAATGCACATCTGAAATATGAAGCAGGGAAGGGAAAGAGAAATTATATAAGAAACTTATCCGAGTGTTAAGGTTTTGAATGCACTATGTACATGTATGTATGTGTCGTTGACCTTGGGTTTAGCAGTCTGAGGATCGTAGATTTGTCACAGCATGAAAGAGGACCATCAGAAGAATGCATGCGTGAAATATGAAGCAGCTATGTGAAAGGAAAAACAAAATTATAAGACACTTATCAATATAGCATTAAGGTTTTGAATGCACTAAGTATGTGTTTAGTGGGGGGCCGTGGATCGTGGAGTTGTCATAGCATGGTAGAGGACCATCACAGGAACTTGTGCTTGAAATATTAAACAGTGTGAAAGGAACCTGAAATTATAAGACATTTACCCGAGTGTTAAGGTTTTGAATGCACTAAGTATGTGACATTGACCTTGAGGTTAGCGGCAGTGTATGGATTACGGATTTGTCACAGCATAATAAAGGACCAACAGAGGAATGCACATGTTAACTATGAAGCAGTTATGGTAAAGGAAAGATATATTATAACACACTTACCCCAGTGTTAAGATTTTCGAATGCACTAGTATGTGACCTTGACCTTTGGGTTTATTGGGGGCCCGAGGATCAAAGGAAATCATGTGTGAAATATCAATCAGTTATGTTAAAGGAAAAAGAAAATATAAGACATTTACACAAATGTTAATGTTTTGAATGTACGAAGTATGTGTCCTAGACCTTTGGCTTAGGCAGTCCGAGGATCATGAATTCATCACAGCATGATAGAGGATGATCAGAGGAATGTGTGTATGACATATGAACAAACAAATTTTGAATGCATTAAGTATGTGACATTGACCTTGGGTTGAGCAGTGGTCCGAGGATCATGGATTTGCCGCGGCATGATAGGCGACAATGAGAGGAATGCATGTGTGAAATATCAAGCACCTACCTGAAAGGAAACGGAACTTTACGAAATTAAGAAAATTTACCACGAGCATTACGTTTGTGACAAACGGGACGGGGCGGACATATGGATGCAGGTAAAACTATATACCCCCTTCACCATTCGGTGGTGGGGGCATAATAAGTTATGCCTGATTCCAAATAAAGCAAAAAGAAAAAAACATATCATTTTGAAATCGATATGAAAATAAATTTATTTATATTTGGCGGCCATCTTGAATTTATACTTGAGATGCTAATATTTACACTGTCCTTGAATTCATAATGCAAACGTCCATTCAACGTATTGCGTTCAAATCCCAGTACATTACATTAGCCCCACGTGACGTCACGCGACGTTGATTCGTTAAAGTTTGTTTGACGTTAATAGATTACGTGACGTTCATCGTCGTTGTCAATAACGTCACGCTATTGACCGGCAACGTCGCTGTTCCATGAATTGTGACAAACCGACGTAAAACAATAAGATTCCTCACTTTTACGCCATATATGGTGATTTACATCTTTGAAACTATCCGAAAATGCAGTGTAAATATAAGTAATAAAACCATGGGCAGTAGCGTTTACTGTATTATGAACAACAGTTGGTTTGTTTAAAGTTTGCACTTTAAACACACCAACTGTTGTTCATAATACAGTAAACTTTAAACAAACCAACTGTTGTTCATAATACAGTAAACATTAAACAGATCAACTGTTGTTCATAATACAGTAAACGCAACAGCCCACGGTTTTATTCCTTAATAAACATGTCAAATGAGAGCCCGGCATAAAAATGTGGTAGTACATCTATGTAGGACAATCTTGAATTTGTCCAAATGAATAATACATTGTAACCAGAGCTCCAGATAAGCTGCGTATTTCCTTAAATACCCAATTAAAATTGCCAAAAACCCAATTGAAATCAAAAGTACCGAGTATCAAACAGCAATAAACAAGAGTTGTCAGAGGACAACGAAGCGCGCCCGGTGGCAGCAAAGGAACCGAGGACACATTTGAAAACACAACGTGCTGGATAAGGGAAACAAAATTTATGAGCCATTTACCAGAGCGTGTTAAGGTTTCGAGCGTACAAAGTATTTTACCTTGACCCTGGACTTAGCAGAGGAGGAGGACCGTTCGAGCAATGCGTGTGTGAAATATGAAGCAAATCCAAGCCATGAAATATAGGCCATTTACCCGAGCGTTAAGGTTTCGGGATGCACAAAGTATGTGACCTTGACCCTGGGCTTAGAAGGGGTGGCACGGACGTGAATTTGCAACAGCGCAGTAGAGGACCCTTGGAGTAATGCGTGTGTGAAATATGAAGCAAATCCAAGCAAGGAAACAGAAAATATAGGCCATTATAATTTTTGAAGACAGATGGACAGACGGACGGACAGACAGACGGACGCCTACGACGCCGAGAGTATGCCATAAGCATTTCTTCCTTTGGAAGGCTCGCTAAAAATTTGTGGTACCTTTATCATGCTGCAGAAAACAATAACAAATATAGCATATTTTTCTTATTTTCCATGAAAACACAACTTGGTATTTCATTAGAATGAAATACCAAGACGTGTTTTTATTTCGAAACAAGCTATTCAATAATTGCTGTCCGTTGATGTGTAAACAGTAGTGTGATTTTATTTAACCCAATTAAAAATTTTGAAATACCCAATTGCATCAGAAATGATGGAGTGATAATACTCAATTACTAATTCTAATCCTTATCTGGAGCCCTGTGTAACATTTACTTGAATGAGTGCATGTGTTCAATAAATACAAAGTATAATAGTTAAGCCAATTAAAAAATGAATTGATAGCAAAGATACAAACAAAATGGAGTTTTATTTACATTTGACCGCCAACTTGAATTTATGCAAATGTAGCAGACGTACATCATCGTACCTCATAGATTTTCCCAAACCATTCTGTGTGTCCACATAACTGACTTTTGCAGATTAAAACATTGAAAACATCAGTTGAAGCTTTGCTGAGTAACATAATGCAAATGTGGCGGCCATCTTGGATTTCTGCCCATTAAGGGGTGTTAACGAAGTCGAAATCGTGTGTACTGATCAAACCTTGAAGGGTACATTTGAAAGGTCATCTTTTTACCCTCACCAGAGCAACTATATCGGCGAGGGGATAATAAATGTGGCTGCGACTGGAAAAATGTGGCTTATGGGATTTATGACCAGTGTAGCTCCGGTCCTGATCAAATAGCACACTACTGTAGTTACGGAAATAGATCGTTATTAGGCTACAGGCACAGGGGTCTGAAGTTGTGCTGTGAAAAGTGTACGGAGTCCGAATCGGTGGGCGTCTTAGTCGGTGGGCCTCTTTTTTACAAGAGGCCCACCGACTAAGACTCCGTACACTTTTCACAGCACAACTTCAGACCCCTGTGCCTGTAGCCTAATAACGATCTATTTCCGTTGTTTGAAGCAGGACAGGTGTTTCATTGATGGAATGTCGAACAGCGCAGATCCTGATCAGGCTGATCTGGATCCACACTGGTCACAAAACCCACAAGCCCAGTCAGTCATTATTGTTCTTTTAGTAAGCCGCTTAAACGTGATAATATATACTGTAATGACCCCACTGTCTGTTTCATGAAACTTAACCAAATTTTACAGCCATATAAACAATGCAAAAACACTATTTTTTTCGATAATATTAAATTTTATTTAAATTTTATCAAAATTTAAGAATGAGCCTTCTTTTTATTTCGTGAAATTTGGTCAAATATTGATTTTATTACGAAAAATTGATTCGTCTATGGGAATTAAACATGGGGGGGAAAGGAGGTGGAGGAGCGGTAGGAGTCAGAAAAAAAATAAAATTGGAAATGGACTCCGAAACCTGGCTAGATAGCTTGGAAATGATCTAACTAAGAAAACAAGTTAAATTTTGAAAATCGGTCCGGTATTTCTGAAATTCTAAAAATAATTCCCCATGTTAAATCCCCATAGACATCTTCACTCTGAAGATGTCTATGAGAGTGAAAATGTCTATGGGGATTTAACATGGGGAAATTGTTTTTTGTCGTACCTTCTGTACCGGTGTCAGTTCGGTTCTGTGCCGTGCCAGGATGGCCCTGTGTAGTGACAGTCTGAGCGGGTAGCGTCTCCATTAAACAAGTTTGGTCCTCATCACTGTGTGCCGTCTCGTTTGCACATATTATTCTTTTTACCATTTCTCTGATCATTTGCATTTTTTCTCTTGTATAGTTGAAGTACAACATTACATATATTAATATTATAGAAAATAAAATAATAATGAGCAATATCAATATAACTACCAGTATATTGAATCCCGATGTATGTATACCTGTGAAAAGAAAGAACAAATTCTAAGCCTTAGCAATACTACAGTCATCCTTAGGACCTATGCCCATTTTGCCTTAATATACTACTAAGGCAAAATGGGCATAGGTCTTTAGCTTGACTATAGTCGCAGATTCACATGGAACGATTAGCAGGTACCATTTTGTACCAAAATGGCACCAGGACAGACCAGTAGCCTATTTCATCAACATTGCAAAGTATACTTTTCTAGCAATGTATACTTTGATGGAGAAATTTTCAATTTTAGGATAAATTTATTAATTTTTATTTTACTGAATTTATTACATTATCACAGCCATTTTGGCTGTGATAATGTAATAAATTCAGTATAATAATTTTAATCATCAAATATATGCAGTCATTAGTTCTATATGAAATAATGCATTTCCGGAAAAATAAATGATTACTCCCTTTGCAATGTTGGTGAAATCGGCTACAGGTATGCTAATATGTGGCTGTCACCGGGAAAACTGGCTTATGGGATTTGCGATCAGTGTAGAACCTGATCAAATAGCACACTCCTGTAGCCTGATAACGAGCAACCTATACTGTATTTTTTAGAAGCATGATGGGTGTTTCATTTATGGAATGGCGAATAGTGCAGACCCTGTCAGACCGTGCAGATGCACATGCCGATTTAGATCTACACAGGTCGCAAAATCCATAAGCCTCATTTTTCCAGTCACAGCCACATATGACCAACCAAAGTCATAATAATTCCATAAACCATGGTTTTGGTGCATAACTTCTGTTTAAAGCTCCCCAGTTATGACTGCCTACAAGGTGCATGATCACGTGGTTACAACAATAACAACAATGGCTCAAAGTGTTGAAAGCGCGCCCTCTCCAATATATGTATTATTTGATATTTTCCTTAATAGGCAACAAATTTTGATGAAACATGGCGCAGCAAACGCGTCTTCATGGGCTGCATTTGGTGGTCCCGGGAGTTCGGTGAATCAATTTCCGTGTCAGTAGACACGGAAATCGATTATTCTCAAAAACGACAGAAGATGGGCCAAAGTGCCGAGACCACCCAATTCAGCTTAACAAGACACGTGCCATATTTCATCAAAATCCGTTACATTATAAGGACAAAATAAAAGAATACGTACTTTGAATCGGAGGGCTTCTGGAAGTTTCAGTATTTGTTGTTGTTGTTGTAACCATTTTACCATACACCTTGGCCTATGTACGACTAGAAAGTCGGTAAAACCAACAGGGGCCCGTTTCACTAAACTTCGTACGACTAAAATATTTGTAAGTGCAAAATTATGATAGTCTGTAAATTTCACATTAACAATGTTTTCTTGTAAACAATTATTGGAATTACATTTATTGAGCATAGGCTGCATATGTAAATCCATCAATTGAAATTTCCAGGCGATTATAAATTTGCACTTACAGACATCTTAGTCGTACAAAGTATTGTAAAACTGGCACCAGATGCTCCCCGATGCAAACATAACTTTTACCATTGAGACAAGCTCAGCCGATCAGAAAAATGAAAGTGCAATAACTCTGAAATTTTTTATCAATTGTTCCCTATTTAATAAGGAAGGAAATCAATAATAGATTTGTAAAAGTAAAATACACATTGAATTTGAAATATGTGGGTATAACACTCTTTAGATACAAAACTTATCTGCAGCTCTGAATCTAATTTTCCATTGCACTTACCGAGACATTGTGGTCGGCCGGACCACATCCCATAGTCGCCACACTCCACTTTGTGAACTGTCGCCGAGCTCCAGTAACCCGGGTCACACATATATGACACCAACGCCCCATGTGGCTGTGTCCGCGTGGCATTGTGGGAGCCGTCTTGAATGGGGTCCAAGGGGGGGCAGTTGGCGGCTGCAAAGAAATTAATTAAGCCTTTAACCCATGAATAACTTGAATAAATTTTGATATGTTAATTTTTAGTCTCATCCATTTATAAACAGGCGTTTTTTCTCTCTAACAAGTTGTTTGTTTGTTTATTGGTGTTTAACGGCCTATCAACAGCTAAGGTCATTTAAGGCCAGGCAAACGGGTTCAATCCCGTTTTAACCTGCTACATTGGGGAGAAAATCCCAAAATCAGAACGGAATATTTATATCGAGAAAAAATATATTCAGCCCTGAAATTAGAATAACCTGACCTGGTGCCAGGTCCATACCACACCAGTCACTTGGCCCCTTCCCCTTAAATGCCAAAGACGTATGTGAGGGCCAAACCAGGTCTCCAGTCGGAATTCCGATAAGGATGAACCCCGATCGTTAAATTACCCATCGCATGCTCCCACCTCCCAACCACCTCTCTAACAAGTATGAAAATTACTTGCAAAAGGTGCAGATCATGTGAGACGGCTCACATCTGGATCTACACTGTTTGCAAACACCACTATAGTGGTCAATAGTGTTGGAAGAGTTAACAAGAATTGGCATCGTTAAACGAAGCTAATACCCTCGCTAGCAGCCTTAATAAAATAAAAAAAAATCAAGTGACCTTGACCATAGGCGGATGTGGGTCGTATGCAAAATAAAGAAGCATCCATAGACACATATTGTGGCCAAATATCATCAAAATCAGTGAAGCGGTTGATGAGTTATTGAAGAAAAAAAGGCAAACAATGTGAATATAAGTCCTCAGTGACTTTGTGTGGTCGGGCGTGGGTTGTATGTAAAACAAAGCACCATCCCACGACACACATTGTGGCCAAATATTATCAAAATCAGTGAAGTGGTTCACAAGTTAATGAAAAATGAAAGGTGGTACTAACGTACGTACGTACGCACTCACGCTCGTACATACATGGACTAACGCTATATCCCCTCTTGCCTATCGGCGAGGGGATAATTAAGAAACCAATATTATCATATGGGGCGTTTCACTAAACTTTGTACGACTAAAATGTTTGTATTAAAGTGCAAAATTATGATAGTCTGTAAATTTCACATTAACAATGTTTACTTAGTCGTACATAGTTTAAGGAAATGGCCCCCTGGAGTGGCAATAATAGCTATCTCAGTTTTATTCGCAATAAGCAGCTATTACTGAGGGTTTAAATGGCTAATGTAGCAGACTGTGGATGCACATATACGTCTGGGTCTGGTCATTGTATTCTCACTGTTACCATGGTTACTGTTACTTGCATATGTGATAAGACATAGAACTACATGTACATAAATATGGCGCAGCAAACGCGTCTTCATGACCTGCATTTGGTGGTCTCGGGACTTTGACACATACTTATGTCGTGTTTGCGTAAAATCTATTTCGTGTCAGTATTGACAGTAAACACGAAAATCAATTCTTCGCAAAAACGACAGAAGTTTGGGCCAAAGAACCGAGACCACCAAATGCAGCTTATCAAGACACGTTTGATGAGCCATATTTCATTAAAATCCATTACATAATACGGACAATATAACAGAATACGTGCTTCTGGAAGTTTCAGTAATTGTTGTTGTTGTTATAACCACGTGATCATGCACCTTGATGTATATCTCAAAAATATTTAAATGTAAGTATTTTTCATCAATAACAAAGAAGTCACCCTCCCCAAAAAATATAATTTAAGGAAATATTGATTTTATTGCGAAAAAAAATAAATTTTCCTATAGGAATTTAAAATGTTATAAATGTTCCAATAGGAAAATCTCTTTTTTTCACAATAAAATCATTATTTATAAAATAAAAATATTTGGGGTGGGTGACTTTTTTGTTATTATTGAAAAAGTACTTACGGGTACCTTTAGACATTTCTGTGATTTAATGTGTTTAATAGCCAAAAGGCAGCAGAAAATGGAACAGACAGTACTGTCTGATACGTGTAAACATGCTAATTGCATAAGATATGGCTATATGCACATCGCAAAAACAATAGTTATTCATTAATATTTCCTGTAGCAAAATTTAAGAATGAGCCAATTTTCTTTATTTTATGAAATTCGGTAAAATATTGACACTTTCCATATGGCAATTTCAGGACCGACTATATAGAAAACGATCCTTTGCTATGCAGACTATAGCTTTGCAACGGAGCCCTGCAGGGGACGTAGAATTATTTTTATTGACCATTGACAATTCGTTTCCACGGGAACGAATTGTTAATTTGTGGGTATGAATTGTTATATCATGGGAACAAATTATTAATTCGAGGGAACGAATTGTTAAATTTAGGGAACGAATTGTCATTTTGTGGGAACGAAATGTTAATTCGAGGAAAGAAATTGTTAAATTGAGGAACAAATTGTTATTTCGTGGGAACAAATTAATTTTAAACTAGAAATGTGGCCTGTCGGCACACGAATGCCCCCGCTGGCAGCCAAAGAAAACAAGGCATATTTGAATGTGGATTTGTCACAGGGTATAAGCCATTTACCCGAGCGTTAAGGTTTCAAACGCACCAAGTCTGTAACCTTGACCCTGGGCTTGGCGGGGGCGGGACAAATGTGGATTTGTCACAGGGTGGCAGAGGACCATTGGAGGAATGCGTGTGTGAAATGTGAAGCAGATCCGAGCAAGGAAAAAGAAATTATAAGGCATTTACCCAGCGTTAAGGTTTCGAACGCACCAAGACTGTGACCTTGACCCTGGGCTTGGCGGGGGCGGCACGAATGTGGATTTGTCACAGGGTGGCAGAGGACCATTGGAGCAATGCGTGTGTGAAATGTGAAGCAGATCCGAGCAAGGAAAAAGAAATTATAAGGCATTCACCCAGCGTTAAGGTTTCGAACGCACCAAGTCTGTGACCTTGACCCTGGGCTTGGCGGTGGCGGCACGAATGTGGATTTGTCACAGGGTGGCAGAGGACCATTGGAGCAATGCGTGTGTGAAATGTGAAGCAGATCCGAGCAAGGAAACAGAAATTATAAAGCATTTACCCAGTGTTAAGGTTTCGAACGCACCAAGTCTGTGACCTTGACACTGCGCTTAGTGGGGGCGGCACGAATGTGGATTTGTCACAGGGTGGCAGAGGACCATTGGAGCAATGCGTGTGTGAAATGTGAAGCAGATCCGAGCAAAGAAACAGAAATTATAGGGCATTTACCCAGCGTTAAGGTTTTGAATGCACCAAGTCTGTGACCTTGACCCTGGGCTTGGCGGAGGCGGCACGAATGTGGATTTGTCACAGGGCGGTAGAGGACCATTGGAGCAATGCGAGTGTGAAATGTGAAGCAGATCCGAGCAAGGAAACAGAAATTATAAGCCATTTACCCGAGCATTAAGGTTTCGTACGTATGTACGGACGTACGTTACGTACGTACAGACGCCGGTAACACTATATGCCCCCCTCACCATTCGGTGGCGGGGGCATAAAAAGCCATGTCCCCTGTGTGAATATTTGTATGAAGTGTATCTGAACATGTTCTTCTTGTTGTACATGTTACTGTGCATCGAGTTGCCATCTTAACATGGACAAGCTACAGGCCAGTCTTACATCTTGTAGCGTTTGACACAGACAGCTCAGCTCAGAATTTGAGAGATAAACTAATACAAATTAGGGCAATGGGTTCTAAAAATAATTATTTACAGTGTGCTATCCGTGCTATGTAGCCAAGTCAATACCAAGTATGATTTTGGACGATAAAAGAGCCCGTTTTTTTTAAAAGACAGAAAACTCTACACAGGCCAACTAGAGTGCACAGTCATATAGGCTGTCTTATCTGTACACATAGTTTTACCATGTATATACTGTATTGAGTGAAATAAGAAATATTGATTTTGTATGGACTTGTGCTGCTATCATAAAGGTGTTACTAGCAGAATATATGTGGTACACCTGTCATACTCATACCTGTAGTTATACAGAATATATGTGGTACACCTGACATACTCATACCTGTAGTTATAGAATTAGTTGAGTGCAGTGACCTGATGATTTACACAGTCAGAGCTCCAGATAAGCTTTGTGCCTAAAGCGTACTATATATATACCCCCTGATTTCAAAATCATTGCGTATTTTACTTTTACAAATGGAGTATTGATTTTCTTCAAACTAAATAGGGAACAAATGATAAAAAAAATATAACAAATTTAAACATTCATTTTTTTGAGAGTGTTTGCTTTTTGCAGCTCAACTAAGTGAATGTTCAACTATATGACAGTATTTTCAACACTTAATTTGGAAATCAATGCGTATTTTCACATTTCTGTGTGTATTTTGTGCACCCACTTTTGTACACCCACTTCAGCTAAAATAATTGCATAAAATACGCCAATACGCACCTTATCTGGAGCTCTGCACAGTGTAACATGGACATTATAGATTTTGGAAATAACAAAACTAATAACGCACATATCAAATATGTTGTACACTTTATCATTGATAGCATGTTGAAAATACTTATCAGTGGAAGATGATATGCCACATTTTATTAGTTAAACTGTAATATTTTTTGGTGTCAATATGTCAAATGCACAGGTGATTCTAGCGTGTCTTGGATGGTCAATTATTGTCTGTATATACATGAAATACCTTTCTAAACAACGTACAAAACAATTCAATGCGCAAAGGAGCGTCTGAAGATTATGTCATTAAATTACATAATCTTCAGACCCGGGCTCGCATTTGAATTGTTTTTGTACATTGTTTAGAATGGTGTTTCATGTACATGTATATACAAACATTAATTGACCATCCAATACACCCTAGAATCATCTGTGGTCAAATGCTATAAGAGGTGAAACTGACCGATGGCTTGTGCATACTAAGATGTCCGAGATGGCAACTCCATGTATAGGATACAGTAACAAGAGAATGTTCACATATATATCATGTTGTACATACCGTAAAGATTCCAATAGACGCCTGGTCGTCTATTAGAATCACCACTGGCTCCGAAGTCCTCAGTGAGCGTTTAATAGAGGCAAGTGTTATTCAGCAAAGGGAAAATGATAAACAATATACGACTTTCTACTATCTGAACAAAAATATAACGAAGGGACATACTCTCAAACATCTGCCGGACTTGACTGTACTGTCAGTCAGTTTATGAACATTTTGGACCAGGACGTTTCGGCCGACTTTGGTCATTATGGTACAGTCGGTAAAAATGTTAAAATACTGGTAATGTATATATCAATGCAGCGGCAATCATTAATGCTGATCAGATTTACGCATACGGACGTTTCGGACTGTCACTGTTTCGGACCATGGACGTTTCGGCGAGTGGACGTTTCAGTCTGTGTCAGTGCGATTAATTTCGGCCCACGGCCACGTCCAAAACAAGCCATATTTATTGTTGCTCATCTCCTAGGAAATATCGGCCAACAATCCAACATGATGTAAATTTCACCCATATTATACGAGATGGGTTTGAGATGCTTTGAAAATGGCGTCTCTGTAACCGTATAAATTCTGATCGCCCCACGTCCGTGCAAATAGCTACTGCTGATGAGAAATTTACTGTGACACCGGAAACAGTCGAATTTCGATTCCGCTTTTGTAAGTGAAAGTAGTAATTATGTTTTTTCCGCGATTTTCAAGGAAGTTGCCTTTGAAATAATGGAAAGAAAATAAATCTAGTTGGACAATTAGCTCCAATTTTGTTTCAAGTTAGTACTGGGCGTTTATTAGAGGCACTAATTGTGTGAAAATCAGCCAAAAAATGTGCCATTTTCAACATAAAAAGTGGGGGGTGGGCATCTATTAGAACATGCGCGTCTATTAGAATCTTTACGATATATCCCATCACATTTACAAAACAATTATATTTGAATCAAAAGATTATCAGGGGTCACACAGGCTAGCATGTGGGATATCAATGGGGTTTTAGCATGTGGGATATCAATGGCGTTTTAGCATGTGGGATATCAATGGGTTTTTAGCATGATGGGATCATCAATGGGTTTTTAGCATGTGGGATATCAATGGGGTTTTAGCATGTGGGATATCAATGGGTTTTTAGCATGTGGGATATCAATGGGTTTTTAGCATGTGGGATATCAATGGGGTTTTAGCATGTGGGATATCAATGGGGTTTTAGCATGTGGGATATCAATGGGGTTTTAGCATGTGGGATATCAATGGGTTTTTAGCATGTGGGATATCAATGGTTTTAGCATGTGGGATATCAATGGGGTTTTAGCATGTGGGATATCAATGGGTTTTTAGCATGTGGGATATCAATGGGGTTTTAGCATGTGGGATATCAATGGCGTTTTAGCATGTGGGATATCAATGGGGTTTTAGCATGTGGGATATCAATGGGGTTTTAGCATGTGGGATATCAATGGGGTTTTAGCATGTCGGAAAATAGCATGATGTTTGTTTCTCAATTCGCACAGCATTTTTAAAAATCTAACATTAACTCTTTCACCCCTAAGTAACTGGAATGGAATTTGATTCGTTAATTTTGCAACCTATCCAATTGTCACAAAATGATTTTCAGACTACCGGTAGTCCATTTATGAAAAGGGGGTGTTTTTGTTCTCAGAAATATGAAAATTACTTGCAAAAAATGCAGATACTGACAAGATGGCTCGTCACGAACCGGCTCATCTGGATCTACACTGTTTGCCAATACCACATACAGGCCTGTAGTGTTGGTCCGGATCCACAGTGTTTGCAAATTTTGGCTTTATGGTCTGTAGGGTTGAAAGGGTTAAGCCACGTTTTGGGATAAATGGGCAAACTTGTTATAGTATATTTACTTCTTTTCTTTTCCAGCTTGATGGCTACTTCTAAAGTGACCGCAATATCTGTAATGAGAACAGATAATAACTAAGTAAACAGAGCTCCAGATAAGCTGCATATTTGCTTAAATACCCAATTAAAATTGCCAAAAACCCAATTTAAATCAGAAGTAGCGAGTATCAAAAAGCAAAAAAAAAATTATGGTACATTTATCATGCTGCAGAAAACAATAAACAGACCACAAATATAGCATATTTTTCTTATTTTCTATGAAAACTCATTTTGGTATTTCATTAAAATTGTCTCAAAGAAGACAATTCTAATGAAATGCCAAGATGTTTTCATTTCAAAGGAAACTATTCATTAATTGAAGTCTGTTAATGTGTAAACAATAGTGTGATTTTATTTTACCCAATTAAAATTTTGAAATACCCAATTGCTTCAGAAATGATAGAGTGACAATACTCAATAACTTATTCCTTATCTGGAGCCCTGAAGTAAATGTTTACTGTGCTTATGCCACTTCTACCTATATTTGCGCGGAATATCCAAATATGCCCTAGTTTAACCAGTATCTATTAAATTAATCATTAAATGTTTCAATAAGTACAAAGATATTTTTAAAACCAAAGGTCACAACTTGTTGACATAATTTTCTGTGACATGCACCATGTTATGACGTGTACATGATCGATTCGTGTAAAACCGTCAATTATGTGAACATAATACTATCGTAATTAAAAAAAATATTTAGGGTAGCGCTACATTCAAATGAACGTGTGTACGCGACGGGGCGGACCAAACAATAAGACAGTTATAGTTCACATATTGAATTTTTAATAAACTAATTTCTCGCTCGCTAGGTCGAAATTAGTAAGTTATAGTTCACAAAGTTTTTAAGAAATTACTTTAGTAAATATTTAATATGTGAACAATCAGGGCTCCAGATAAGGAATTAGTAATTGAGTATTGTCACTCCATCATTTCTGAAACAATTGGGTATTTTAAGTGGCTAAAATAAAATCACACTGCTGTTTACATATCAGCAGACAGCAATTATTGAATAGTTTGCTTCTAAATGAAAACATGTCTTGGAATTTCATTAGATCTCATGAAATACCAAGATTTGTTTTCATGGAAAAAGAAGAAAAACATGCTATATTTGTGCTCTATTTATTGTTTTCTACACCATGATAAAGGTACATAATTTTTTTATTGCTTTATGATACTCACTACTTCCGATTTCAATGGGGTACTTAAGCAAATACGCAGCTTATCTGTAGCATTTCATCAAAATTGCAAAGTATACTTTGAGGGAGCAATCATTGATTTTTCCGAAATGCATTATTTCATGCAGAACTGACGATTGCATATATTTGATGATTAAAACTATGCAGAATTATTATACTGAATTTATTACATTATCACAGCCAAAATTGGCTGTGATAATGTAATAAATTCAGTATAATATTTTGGCTGTGATAATGTAATAAATTCAGTATAATAAAAATCAATAAATTTATTCTAAATTTGAAAATTTCTCCCTCAAAGTATACTTTGCTAGGAAAGTATACTTTGCAATGTTGGTGAAATAGGCCCCTGGAGCACTGAACAATAACTGTCTGGTTGTTTGGTTCACCCCATCATGTGCATATGTTCGTGTGCATATGTTCCTTTGAAAGTGGTTTCAAATTACGATACTATTGCCATGCTCCAGATAAGCTGCGTTTTTGCTTAAATACCCAATTAAAATTGCCAAAAACTCAATTGAAATCACTGAGTATCAAAAAATAATGAAAAATTTGTGGTATCTTTATCATGCTACAGAAAACAATAAACAGACCACACATATAGCATATATTTTACTTATTTTCCACGAAAACACATCTTGGTATTTCATTAGAATTGTCTCCTTGGACATGCCAAGATATGTTTTCATTTCGAAGCAAACTATTCAATAATTGCTGTCTGCTGATGAACCTTAACAGTCATGTGATTTTATTTTACCCAATTAAAATTTTGAAATACCCAATTGCTTCAGTAATTATGGAGTGACAATACTCAATTACTAATTCCTTATCTGTATTGCATGATTGGTGGTTATAGATGTACACCAAATCGATCGTAACATGACGTGCGTCACTGGAAATTACATGAACAAGGCGTGACCTTAGTTCATAAATATAACTTTGTACGTAATGCAACATTTATGATTAATTTAATAGATATTGGCGAAAGTGTGGTAATATGCTATTAATTTAGACGAAATGCAGTGCTTTTAGTGGTTGAGAAACTAGGGCAAACAATGAATTTACAGAGCTCCAGATAAGTTTTGTATCTAAAGAGTATTATACCCCCAGATTTAAAATTCAATGCGTATTTTACTTTTACAAATGTATTATTGATTTTCTTCCTTATTAACAGGATTAAATAGGGAACAAATGATAAAAAATAAAACAAATTTAAAAATTCACTTATTTGAGTTTGCTTTTTGCAGCTCAACTAAGTAAATTTTCAACTTTATTACAGTATTTGCACTCAATTAGAAAATCAATGCGTATTTTCACATTTCAGTGAGTATTTTGTACTCCCACCTTTGATAATCAATGCGTATTCTGCTCAAATAAGTGCGTAAAATACGCCAATACACACCTTATCTGGAGCTGTTAATTTATTAAAAATTCAATATGTGAACTATAACTACAATGTATTACAAATGGGTCACGATTCATGTATGGGAAAACTGAACATTCTTCATACTTTGATGGCTCAAACATTCAACAAGAATTCCGCCACGGAAGTGGTTTTCAGCCTGCCGAGGCATTTGACCGTAACATGATCATGGGCATGTGCTAAAGTAAGCATCACAAAATCTGTCAAGAGAAGTGCAAGCTTAAAACACAAAAAAGGTCAAGGTTGAAGAAACATTTTGACATAAAAAGTGGTTAGGTGTTTCCACAACCATGTAAAGGTCAAAACGGTCAAGGTCATGTTAATGGAGTCTGTTCCAAATGATTACATTGAAGCATGGTCATGTTAATGGAGTCTGTTCCAAATGATTACATTGAAGCAATCCATTATGTAATATTAAAGTTATATGATGATGAAGAAAGTTGTACAAACTTTTTGACGTAAAAAAAAAATGAAGTGTTTTCACAACCATGGGAAGATCAAAAACGTCAAGGCCATGTTACATGCCCACTCAGTAGGCACAAAATGTTCTTTATAGGAATTAAACAAGTGTATAATTGTGTCACTATTCCACCAGTTTTAAAAAAATTACGAGTGCTCGCTATACAGATATAATCATTGAATAATATTTATTTTACTGATAGCGACTCGCGGTGGTATCCGGCTATTTTCATATGCAAATGAGGCATGACATTCTTTAATTATTCATACTAACTAAATACGTTACATGAAAAAATAATATTTTTGACTGATTATAAAGTATGATCATTGCACATCAAACAATAAATACAGAGAATAAATAGTAATGTCCGTTAACATTTTTAAGAAAATATGGTTATCGCCCCTGATATCAGTGTGGAAATTTACATCTGATATAATTATAAAATGTATAATATTGCCAATCAATATGTGGGGTAATGGTGAATGAATGTTTATTTTGCCAGGAAATGTCTCAGATGATGTCTCTGATAGAAAGAAAAGTTTGTGCCTACTGAGTGGGCATATACCTTTAATGGGGGCATAAGTGTGTTCCAAATGTGTACCATATAGACGCGGGTACAGTTCTGGTCCAATGATTACAGGCGCACTCACCCTAGCTGCACGTTGTCTGCTTTATAGGCAACAGGTTGCACTACATCGCTACACCACAGTCAACAGGTTGCACTACATCGCTACACCACAGTCAACGGTATATATTTGTGTACGGTAATAGCATTTACATTTTGCGCACTAAAACATAGACACAATCTGCAGGGTGTTGACATTCATACTTCGCTATATTGTTATTGAGAGACAATTCTACAATATGATACAAAAATATTAACACAAACTCATCTAATAAAGTAGGTATTAGAAACTTCTTCAGTCACTCTCCACAAAGTATAAAGTGAACAAAGAACTTCAACGCAAATTTGGAAATACTACTTCACTATAACTCTAATGTACCGGTAATTAGAGTTATGGACTCAGAAATATACTCACCCATACAGTAGCTTGTACAGTTTTGGGCCTGGAATTGTGTGGAACAGCTGGTCTTGTAGTCCTCGCACCGCTCACACCTCCGTGTGCGAGGGCTACAGAAATGCACGCCTACCGTGCATGCCATGCTGTGGCATACCCACTTCTGAGGAACAGCGTCCGCACTAGTTCCGCAAGCAATGACCGAGAGAACGACCAATACTGTGAATAAATAGAAAATGAAAGTACTAGACGTACTGCTTGGGGCCCAAAACAACCAAGATGTTTAGAAGGGCAAAATTAACTAATTATTTCAACACTACATACCTGTAGCATGTTTGCAAACAGTGCAGATCCAGATGAGCCGGCTCGTAATGAGCCGTCTCATCAGGATCTCACACTGTTAGCGAAAAATTTCTTATTTCTGAAAACAATTTACCCCTTTCTGATACTTGGAATAGTCTTAAATATAGCAGGGGAGTGTCAATTCCAGTTACTTGGTGAATTGGGGTAAATAGAAACTGAGCGAGTCTAGGATTTCCTACCGTTACCAAGCGAGCATGATCAGAGCTCCAGATAAGGTGCTTATTGGCGTATTTCATGCACTTATTGAATCTGGTTATACCCCTTATACGAGTATTATGACACTATTTTAGGGGAAGGGGCCAAGTGACTTTGGTGTGGTATGGAAATTTCAGGACCGAATACATATTTTCTCGATGTAAATATTGCGTTCTGATTTTGGGATTTTCCCCCCAATGCAGCAGATCAAAAGGGGACCAAACCCGTTTGCACCAGCCTTACATACCCGTAGCTGTTGATAGGCCGTTAAACACCAATAAACAAAACAAACAAACATATTTTAGCAGAATATGCACTGATTATCAAAGGTGAGAGTACAAAATACTGACAGCAATGTGAAAATACGCATTGATTTCCAAATCGAGTAGTGAAAATACTACTCATAAAATTTAATTTACATGTATCGTCAATCAATGTGAAATGGAACACAATGTGTTTCGGAACACCACCGGATATAACGTATAGCGTGCTTGATTTCACGAATTGTACCGCCGTTTTCGATGGGGTAACTCTGGAAAACACAGAAGCTCATTCACCACAGAAAAAATGTGGAAAATCAACATCCAAAATGTGATTTATCCTTTGTTTTTGTACATGGGGGTTAAAAATGTCGAAAAAACTTATTACCTTTCGTCATTACACTTTTTAGTTCAACTAAACTACATTTTACCACATTAAAATAAATGTTGGCAGCTTTCACAACAATATATTGCGGCTGCTACTGTAAACATTACATGACCTAGTTTCGAGGTAGGGTTAAATTTGATCGGTTTGTATGCTACTCAAGTTAGTTAGTTTTTACAAACAAATCGACTGGGATGTGTAAAATTTGAGCCTACGAAGTTTAAGGCATAATTGTGTTTTAAAGTAACATTGTCTGAATAATATATGCAATACACCACTGATAATGTAAGAAACAATGTGACAAACACTTGTAGTCAGCACTAACTAAAAAGAGGAACGTGCTTCGGCCGTATTCACATACCAGCATGACCAGGGCAGACACGAATGCAATGAGCAAAGGAATGGTTGAAAATAATTATAGAAACATATTTAATAATACACTATTATTTTTAAATACACCCATTAACATGTTTAAGGCGATTTGGTAGGTTGAGTAACATCCGCAGTACGAGTATGTATGATTTCGACGACATCGGGTCTGGTACATGTACCCGGGAGTAATACTAGAGTAGCCAAATCGTTCCGAAACCCATTAGACTGGGTAACGTAACGAGTTGGTGACGTCCATAACTTGAGCGTCTGGAAAAAAATGTAAATAATCAGAAATTTGTAATTCCTATGGTAAGTTCTTATCTGAATTGAATAGTTTTCCATCTTTATTGATTTATTTTGTTTGAAATATGCTGTTCCACTGAATGAAGGAAGCACATATCGTTAGGTGTTCCGAAACTAATTGATCGAGGCTACTTAGTTAAGCTGCAAAAAGTTGGATTTTCGCAGCTCAAATAAGTGAATTTTTATGTTGGTTTTACTGTTTTATCATTTGTTCCTTATTTAATAAGGAACAAAATCTATAATACATTTGTAAAAGTAAAATGCATTGAATTTGAAATCTGGGGGTATAATACACTTTAGACACAAACTTAGCTGGAGCTCTGAAACATGATACTGATATATATAAACTTGCACCAAGGTACTAAGGTACTGGTCATTATCACAGGTGGAAGACTCGGACCTGTGACACAAAAAAAATAGTACTGCATGAGACCAAGTGGGTGGGGTGATGGATTTTTTGTAATGGGCATTTTGTTTGTGTCACAGGTCCGAGTCTTCCACCTGTGGTCATTATCACAGCTTCCGTTAGTGGACGTCCGGCCGTATATTACATAATTATTGTGTCAACAAATGACAGGCGTATGCCAAAAATGTGCATAATTAAATAAATAATGATTATTTATCACTGGTGGAACGGGCTGGGGGAGGGGTGTGGCGGGGTGGGGCTGGATGAATTTTGCCAATGATTACAAATATTTTTAAGCGCACCCTCCCCGCTTCACTACCTTTAGATACATTTCAGGGTCCACCTATTCCATCATAGATAATTTTCGAGCCCCCCCCCTGCATGACTCCATCCGCGCACAACTCAACCCTACCTCATATAAACTGACCATTTGGACTGTAAATATATGCAAGAATATATAATAAATCTTTCTGTGATATGTTTAGGCTCACCCCCCTCCCCCTCTGGGGAAGTCTATATTTTCAGCCCACGCACCACCCCGCCCCACAACTTTTCATCCAACACCTCCCCCCCCACCACACCACATCGAATCAAAAATTGAAATACACTTTGCGCATATAATAATCCTAAAGAAGCTACATACCAAGTTTTAGATCTGTTTGTTTGTTTGTTGGGGTTTAAAGGCCTATCAACAGCTAAGGTCATTTAAGGCCGGGTCAATGGGTTTAGTACTAAATCCCATATTTTACCTGTACAAGTACATGTACAAATGGGGGGAAAATCTCAAAATCAGAACGGAATATTTACAATAAAAACAAACTATATATTCAGCCCTGAAATCAGAATAATCCTGATCCAATGCCAGGTCCTCGCCTCATCAGAATCACTTAGCCCCCTCCCAAAAGCAGTAGGATCAGTAATAATCTTACTACTTTTATAATGGGCAATAACCCAATTCAACTCCCAGGTAACAAATGCGCCAAAGATAAAAAACGTACCCAAGGGCCAAACCAGGCAAATCGTGATTCCTATAAGGAGGAACCTATACCGATGCCGTCGCGTTCGCCCGACCAACCAGCCACTTCAGATCTGTAGCTAGTATGGTTTAAAACATTTACGAGTTACAAGGTTGGTGAAGGAAGGACGGCCGGACGGACAAGGATAACACTGACACTAAATGCCCCCTCCACTATCGTGTGGGGCATAAAAATTGAAATCATCTCTCCGAAGGCTGGCCATAGTGACTGGAAATGTTCTAAGATAACAACAAGAGCTGTAGGAGAACAGCATAGCTCGACTACGAGGGTTGTCGATGTACACATAGCTTGACAAAGAAGGTGGCTGCGGCCTGCATAAAAACCTTAACCAAGTTGACTAAAAAACATTAACCAAGGGAAATTAAGTAAGTAATTCAAGGTTAAATGTAGGTCAATGTCAGATATAGGTCAGGGGTTATTGATGTACATCACTAGGAGATAAAGTTTTCCAATTTTGTATGGTTTGCTGTAGGCCCAGGAGTATTCCATATACAAGCTTGAGTAAAAACCGTAACCAAGGGGAGATAACTAAGTAATCCAAGGATAAAAGTAGGTCAAGGTCAAATATAGGTCAGGGATTATTGATGTACATCACTAGGAGATGAAGTTGTCCAAGTATGGTTGATGTAGGCCCAGAAGTATTCCTATACAAGCTTGACTATAAACATTAAGCAAGTAATTCAAGGTTAAATGTAGGTGAAGGTAAAATAAAGGTCAGGGGTTATTGATGTACATCCTTATGAGAAAAAGTTATCCAAGTATGGTGTCTGTATGCACAATAGTATTCCATCTACAAGCTTGACTAAAAAACTTAACCAAGGTTGAGTAAAAACCTTAACCAAGGGGAATTAAGTCAAATATAGATCAGGGGTTATTGATGTACATACCTATGAGAAAAGGTTGTTGAAGTATGGTGTCTGGATGCACAATAGTATTCAATGTACAAGCTTGAAAAAAACCTTAACCAAGGGGAATTAAGTAAGTAATTCAAGAGGATGGAAATAGGTCAAGGTCAAATATAGATGAGGGGTTATTGATGTGCATCACTAGGAGATGAAGTTGTCCAAGTATGGTGGGTGTAGGGCCAGTAGTATTGCATATACAAGCTTGACTAAAAACCTTAACCAAGGTTGACTAAAAACCTTAACCAAAGGGAATTAACCAAGTAATTCAAGAGGAAATGTAGATCAAGGTCAAATATAGATCAGGGGTTATTGATGTACATCACTAGGAGATGAAGTTGTCCAAGTATGGTGGGTGTAGGGCCAGTAGTATTCCATATACAAACTTGACTAAAAACCTTAACCAAGGCGTGACGGTGACGCCGACGCCGGGGTGACAACATAAGCTCTACTTATTCTTCGAATAGTCGAGCTAAAAATTAGCTTTTGAAAACCACTCTAGAATTTGCCAAGTTATTAACAAATGTCTACTTGTTTACGTGGGACCGACGTCAGGTGATATTTGATTTGCAACGTCATGACGTCGCACCGTTTGGTGTCATATTTCTATGACGGTATAGTCTCATTGACGTCATTTGTTGATAATTTTATATTTACTGTTTGTTCCACTTTTGGCTATTAAACACATTAAATCTAAAAAAATATTTAAGTGCAAGTACTTTTTCATCAATAACAAAAAAGTCACCCTCCCCAATTTTTTTTATTTGATGAAATTCCATCAAATATTGATTTCATTGCGAAAAAAAAAAAAATAAAAAAAAAAATTCCCATGGGAATTTAAACATAAAATTCCTATGGGAATTTAACATACCCGATACTGTAGGGGCTAAAAATAGATGTTTTTTAAAAAAAATTGAATTTGTGGACCAATTTTCAAAATCTCAACTTGTTTTCTTAGTTATATTACATGTGTACATCATTTCCAAGCTATCTAGCTAGGTTTCGTTTTCACTTTCCGACACCCTCCGTATGCACTTACATAAGTTTTAGTGTGTTACCTGTAGTGCTCATTGTGAACAGCTTCTTGCAGTCTACTTTGTCGTAGCCAGGGACGAATTTGAATTCTTGCATCATGTCTGACATCAATCTAAAAATAAAAGAATTTTGGCCATTAAACACATTAAATCTTAAAAATATTTAAATGTAAGTACTTTTTCATCAATAACAAAAAAGTCACCCTCGCCCAAAAAAATAGTTTGAAGAAATTCCATCAAATACTGATTTTATTGCGAAACAAGACTTTCTTAAAGACAACTTAACACTGAACATGGCTAAATTAATTACGCGGACAAAAATAGGTCATGGTGAAAATAAGGTCACATGTTGGATAGTGGTAGATCTATGTGATGGGTACCCATTGGTTATGAAATTGTGCAAGTATGGTGGTCCTACGTGGTACAGTAACAGAGAAATGGACCAAAACACGAAAACTTAACATTGAAAATGGCTAAGTCGATTAAGAGGAAAAAAAATAGGTCACGGTAAAAAAGAAAAAGGTCACATGTTCAAGTTGGAGTGGTATGGTACACATTGATTATGAAGCTGTGCAAGTATGGTGGTTCTAGGACGTAGGCTACAGTAACAGAGACATTGGACAAAACACAAAAACTTAACAGACTTGGACGCCGCCGCCCGCCCGGCTTTCGCCAATCCAATACCCGGGATTTTTTTAAAAAACCTGGATAAAAACTATTTTCCTATGGGTATTTAACATGGAGGCTAAACATAGATTGTTTAAATATTTAATTTATTTGTGGACCTATTTTCAAAATTTAACTTTTGTTTTCGTATTTACATCATTTGCAAGCTATCTAACTCGGTTTCTGAGTCAATGTCCAATTTGTTTCTTTTTTTTTTTTTACTCCTCCTCAACCTCTTCTATCTATTTTCACCCCCATGAGTAATGAAACCATGTTAAATTCCCATAGGAAAATCGTTTTTTCACAATAAAATATATTATTGTATATTGTATATAGCCTATAAAATCAATATTTTATGGAATTTCATCAAACAAACATGCCTTTTTTGTTATTGGTGAAAGAGTACTAGATCTACTTATATTTAAATATTTTTTATATTTAATGTGCCGAAAAATGTGCCTAAGTTGCCACGCATTTTCTTCCACTCAATACTACCACCACACACTAGCACACATTTTTGTCTAATTTAACTTATCTAATAGTATAATAATATAACTTAACTAATAAGAGTGAAATGATTTCCTGTAGCACAATTGGACGTTTCGCCCTTAATCCTGTTCGCCCACGGGGCTTTTCGCACGAAAATAGGAAAATCGACCACACCCTACAATAAAGTGCCAAACCAGCCAAGTTGTCCAATGTGCTACTGTGTTGTAGTACCATGGCCCGAGTATGCGTCGGCACCATCGGATTCGGGCTTGAATCCCGTTTTCAAGTATGGTGGTCAATTGAAGTTTGAAATGCACGAAATAGGAAAATCGACCACCCCCTACAATAAAGTGCTATAACGGCTGGCCAAACCAGCCAAGTTGCCCAATGTGCACATATACTGTGTTGTAGTACCATGGTCGGATTCAGGCCTGAATCCCTTTTTCAAGTATAGTAGGCAATTGAAGTCAGAAATGCACGAAAAGAGATAAATCTCCCTCTCTTCGCCCTTGTATCCAGCTCTCTCAATCTCCCCCGTCTGCACACTTCTGTTCGTCTCCCTCTCTCCTCTGTCTCTCCAGCGCTTCTATGTCCTTGTCTCTCCATTCTGTCCACCTCTCTTCTCCTTCTGTTCAGCTCCATCAATCTCCATATTTCTCTCTGTATGTCCACCTTTCTCCATCTCCCTCTTTTCTTTCATCACTGTCCCTCTATCTCTGTCTCCATCTCTCTTCCATTTGCTTTAAAACATCATCCCTCCCCTTTCTCTCTCTCTCTTTCCCCCTCTCTCTCTCTCTCTCTATCTCTTGTGTCTGTTCCCTATTTATAGTTGGTCTTGGGTCTTTGAATTTGGAGGCACAGCAGACCAGGGTTCGAAATGCAATATGACGGCACTTTTGCACAAAACGGGCCACGATTAAAAGAAGCAATAATTATCCCGGATTCAACATATGTCTACAATGGGCAACTTGGCTTGTTTGGCTAGCCGTTATGCCATTTTAATTTAGGTGGTGGTCGATTTGCCTCTTTTCGTGGCTTTCTGACTTCAACTGACCACCATAATAGTAAATGGGATTCAGGCCAGGGGAGGTCCTACAACATTGTAAAATTGTTTTTTCTCTACAACAACTGTACCCCGACACGACCTAGCTAGACCAGATTTAGTCTTTTTAGAGACCCCCTCCCCATCCTCAACTGCAAAGAATGTCCATAAAATGACAAAGTCCAAATCAAAAATAAAATTGGCCAGGGGAGGTCCTACAACATGGTAAATTTTTATTTTTTTTCTCTACAACAATTGTACACCGACACGACCTAGCTAGATCAGAATTATTTTTTAGAGACACCCCTCCCCATCCTAACTTGCAAAAAAAAAAATGACCAAGTTCAAATCCAAAAAAGAAAACTGGCCAGGGGAGGTCCTACTGTAGAGTACAATACATAGGCACTTTATGGTATGAACGAAACCGATGTGTTAATGACTCCTATCGCAGGATGTATATATACTATGCTCAGTGTAACTGGATTCTCATATCGGGTTTTCGTTCATCCCATAAAGCTCCTATGGCTATGGTACAATATTGTAAATTTGTTTTTCCTCTACAAAAATTGTACACCGACACGACCTAGCTACATCATGTATATCCCCCATCCTCAACCACAGGCAATGTTGAATATCCTCCACCCACCAACTGCAAAAGAATGTCCATAAAATGAACTCTCTCTCCAATACCTGATATGTTATGATTTAATGTGTAGAAAATTCTCGAAGTAGAACACATAATATCAAAATAGCTTGTGGTTTTCCAAGCCAATAACTATAAATAGGTTAGCTACAATATGCGTAGCGGTAATCGGCTATAGCGGAAGTATGACTATTCATTCTATAAATAGGTATGACTAAACGCGGTATGACTAAAGTGCGCATTGGAGATTTCGCGACGCATTGGGCGCATTGGAGATTTCACGGCGCATTGGAGTTTTATATGTTATATATCTTCTAAATAATAGCATACAATTATTTATTTTCTTGTTGTATATAGTATAGTGTTACATATCTATAATATATATTTAATTCAAGGCGAATGCGTATGTGTAAATTTGATCTTTTATCAATATTAAAAAATATGCCTACCGAAAATATAATCTGGCCTCGGCGCATTGGAGATTTCGGGGCGCATTGGAGATTTATATGCTATATATCTTCTAAATAATAGCATAAAATCAAATGTTTTCTTGTTGTATATAATATATTGTAACATACATATAATATATATTTAATTCAACGCAAATGCGTATGTGTAAAGTTGATTTTGTATCGATATTAGAAAAAATGCCTACCGAAAATATAATCTAGCCTCGGCGCATTGGAAATTTCGGGGCGCATTGGAGATTTATATGCTATATATATTCTTAATAAAAACATTAAAATCATTTTTTTCTTCTTAAATATAATATATTGTTACATATCTATACTATATATTTAAGTCAAGTAGATTGCGCATGTGTAAAGTTGATTTTTATCAATTTTAGAGTGAGTGAGTGAGTGAATATGGTTTAACGTCCGCTTTTCTGACATAGAGGTACAAGCCTCAGGGAGTCTACACGCAGACGGGTCAACGGGGTCGTGTCCCGTATCCACCTGTCCGAGGGGGGTAAATCCCAACTTCAGAACTCAATAATCAATTTTAGAAAAATACCTACCTGAAAATATAATATGGCCTCGGCGCATTGGAGATTTCGGGGCGCATTGGAGTTTTATATGTTATATATCTTCTTAATAAAAACATAAAATTAAAATTGTTCTTCTTATATATAATATACTGTTACATATATATAAAATATATTTAAGTCCATGTGAATGCGCATGTGTAAAGTTGATTTTGTACATGTATCAATATAATAAATAACTAGAAATGGAAGCTTGTCGACAAGCGCATGTGTATCCCCCTCCCCAGTTACACAAGTAGTTTGAAAAAAGGGTGTTCGAGTTATGCTCCGGAGACAAAATCAGTGACGGAAAAAACAAAGGGAGATAACTAAAAAATTAGTGATGCAAGAGTTGTCATTCTTGCGTGACACACCTTTAGGGTTGTGGTCTATGCATGTGTGAAGTTTCATGAACATATTCCAAAGAGTGTTCGAGTTATGCTCCAGACACGAAATCAGTGCACAAAACAACAAAGGGAGACAACTAAGAAATTAACGACGCAAGAGTTGTCATTCTTACGTGCGACACACCTTTGGGTCGTCTTCTATGCATGTGTGAAGTTTAATAAACTAGAAAATGTGTTCATAGAACACGGATGTCCCACATATCGCTTTGATAATAAATGAGGCCAAATTCCAAGTCAAAATTTTCTTTTACCTGAGAGTTAAAGTTTTTGAAGCACCAAGTATGTGACCTTGACCCTGAGCTTTGGCGGGGGCAGGACAAACGTGGATTTGGCACAGGGCGGTAGAGGACCATTAGAGCAATGCATATATGAAATATGAAGCTGATCCGTGAAAGAAAAAAGAAATTATAATATATTTACCTGAGCGTTAAAGTTTTTGAAGCACTAAGTATGTGACCTTGACCCTGGGCATGGCGGGGCAGAACGAACGTGGATTTGGCACAGGGCGGTAGAGGACCATTAGAGCAATGCATATATGAAATATGAAGCTGATCCGTGAAAGAAAACAGAAATTATAAGATATTTACCTGAGCGTTAAAGTTTTTGAAGCACCAAGTATGTAACCTTGATCCTGGGCTTGGCGGGGGCAGGACGAATGTGGATTTGGCACAGGGCGGTAGAGGACCATTAGAGCAATGTGTATATGAAATATGAAGCTGATCCGTGAAAGAAAACAGAAATTATAAGATATTAACCCGAGCGTTAAAGTTTTTGAAGCACCAATTATGTGACCTTGACCCTGGGCTTGCCGGGGGCAGGACGAACGTGGATTTGGCACAGGGCGGTAGTGAACCATCAGAGCAATGTGTATATGAAATATGAAGCAGATCGGTCGAAGGATGAAGAAATTATGAGACATTTACCCGAGTGTTAAAGTTTTGTGACGGACGGACGGACGGGAGGACGGGACGCACGTTCCTACGAATGAATACTTGTTGGGTTTTTACTGTATAAAAATACCCAACAAGAGTACCCAACACTATCCTAACCCTACCCAATAAGATCCCCGTACGCTTACAACAAGTACCTATTCGTGTGTGCGGACGGACGGACGGACGGACGGACGAGGGTAACACTAAATGCCCCCTCCACTATCGTGGGGGGCATACAAATATTCCAAAGGGTGTTCGAGTTATGCTCTGGATACAAAATCAGAGCACGAAACAACAAAGGGAGATAAGTAAACAAGAATTCCGCGGAATCAGATGCCTCGCCTTGTCCCGCCTTGACCTCGAGCCTGGGCCCGAAAGCAATTTTCACTGGCCCGAATATATTATACAATTATTGACTAGTGAGCCATAGAAGATCAGATTATATTCTATGGCTCACTAGTCAATACTTGTTTTATTATATGATAATAGTCTGTATATAGCACTTACGACCTTATGCTACTAGACAAAAATAAAAATTGAAAAAGAATTTGAAAAAAAAAAAATGATTTTTTTTTTAAAAAATTAAAAATAAAAATAATGAATGTTGCTACTGGAGCCCAGAATTTTTTTTAATAGTCCTATATTTATCTACATATATCTGCACAGGTCCACATAATGCCACAATATTTTCAACACAGTTTACGGAAATGTAATATACAAAAAATAAATACATAATAATGCTCGCTACTGGAGCCCAGAATTTTTGTTAATAGTAACGGAAATGTAATAATGTACCTGTATAAATTACCTGTAATAAGTTAGTGGTCAGTTAAAAAATTGAAAAAGAATGTAAAAAAAAATAATGCTCCCTACTGGAGCCCAGAATGTTTTTTAATAGTCCTATATGTATCTACATATCATATATATACAGGTCCACATATTGCCACAATATTTTCAACACAGTTTACGGAAATGTAATATAATCATTTACCTGTATAAATTACCTGTAAGTGGTCAGTGGTCAATTGCACATGCTAGCACATGCACAGGTGAATAGTCTGTATATAGCACTTACGACCTTATGCTACTAGACAAAAATTGAAAAATAATTTGGAAAAAAAAAATGAAAACAAAAAATGAAAAAAAAAAAAAAATGAAAAAGAAAATGGAAAAAAAAGAATGAAAAAAAAATGAAAAAAAAAAATGAAAAAAAAATATTTTCAACACAGTACCCAATGTAGTAATTTACCTGAATAAATTACCTGTGGTCAGCAGTGGTCAAGCACTGGACATTTGCACATGCAAGCCCACGCTAGCACATGGTTCTCTCCCAGTCTCTATTGTTCTCTCTACAGGTAAGGTGTACAGAGCACACGAGAAAAAGGTGTACAGAGCAGACGAGAAAACGGGTCTTCATGCATTATTGTCCAGTATGTAGAGTGCGCAAAACAAAAAAGGGAGATAACTAAAAAATTTAGCTATGCAAGAGTTGTCCATTCTTTTTGTGCACGACACACCTTCGGTTCGTGGTCTAATTGAATGTGTTTAATGTTTCATAAAAAATATTCCGGATGGTCGAGTTTATGGTCAATCAGTGCGCGAAACAAAAAAGGGAGATAACTAAAAAAATTAGCTATGCAAGATTGTCATTCTTGTGCGCGACACACCTTCGGGTCGTGGTCTGCATGTGTGAAGTTTCATGAAAATATTCCAAAGGGTGGTGGAGTTATGCTCCGGACACGAAACAAGTGTGAGAAACAAAAACGGGAGATAACTAAAAAATTAGCTATGCAAGAGTTGTCATTCTTGTGCGCGACACACCTTCGGGTCGTGGTCTTTGCATGTGTGAAGTTTCATGAAAATATTCCAAAGGGTGTTCGAGTTATGCTCCGGACAAGAAGTGTCTGCGGCGGATGCGGACGCGGACGCGGACGCGGACGCGGCGCGCTGTCAAATCCATAGTATCCCCCGACGGAGTCTGGGGGATACAATTATTAGAAAAATACCTACGGAATATAATATGGTCATGGCGTATTGGAGATTTCGGGGCGCTTTAGAGTTTTATATGTTACATATCTATTAATTACAAACATAACAAGAACAATTATAACATGAATGATCATGTTATAAAAGAACGCTTTGAGTGTATGTTATTATTATTGAGGCCAACTACATGTTTGCAAGTAGCATGTAAAGTTATAGATATCAGGGTATGGGATCAGTGGTTTCCGAACCTGCTTTTCCGACGTGACGTATTCTGTGACGTCATTTTTACAGTAAATTTTCTTGAAACTTTTCCAAGCAAACGGACGGATTTCGATGATATGTATCACACCATAGAAGTGACATACCGGTTCGATGATATGTATCACACCATACATTCACGTTCTTTAGATTTATATTCACATCCATGGAGTGAGTGAGTGAGTGAATAGGGTTTAACGTCCGCTTTTCTGACATAGAGGTACAAGCCTCAGGGAGTCTACACGCAGACGGGTCAACGGGGTCGAGTCCCATATCCACCTGTCCAAGGGGGGTAAATCCCAACTTCAGAACTCAATATTTACAATCAAAATATATATTCAGTCCTGAAATTAGAACAACCTGATCTGGTGCCAGGCCCTCGCCACACCAGCATCATTTATCCCATCCCCTAAAAGTAATAGGATTAGCG